>JAWQFJ010001673.1:92500-135000 GCA_034096865.1 Theodoxus fluviatilis
GAGGTCGCGAAGGGCGAGGAGGGTTGGCCATCCTGATCAATGGAAATCACTTCTTTTCCACGTAAACTCCCGTGGGCAAAAGTTCACGCAGTTTGGTGTCACAGCTCCTCCTGAGTGGCCTCTGAGTGGGCGAAAGCAGGAAGAGGAAGTGTCGGGATTCCGTACACTATCTCGTGCGCATGCGTGATGGTAGAGAAGTTTGACAGGCTGTAAAGACGAGAGAACGAGGGAATCGGGGGAACTAGCTGTTCTGCCTGGCTGGAGCGGCGGCTTCAATGGGAAAATATTTTTCATGGTCGAAGTGCAATGGTCTTATTGGATGGAAAGAAAAGGGGAAATCCCCCGGAATGGAGGTTAGGGGCCAAATCATGGTGTCTGAGAGGGTACCTTAGATTATCCTCTAACAAAGTAACATGGACTTCGAAAAATATCGGAGGGAACATCTAGTACTCTGAAAACGTAGCTAAAAGATAGACCGCCGGATTGCTGAAGGCAAGACAAAACAAAAACAAAAAAGCTCACAAGATCACTTGGAGATGCTGCAAAAGTTTTGTCATTAGTAGATGAGGGAATTCTAAGTTCCTGTAAGTACTGTTTTTTTTGCTTTGGCACGTCGTAGATGTATGGTTATTTAAATCCAGATTCTTCCCGTCCCATGCACCACGGTACTGCCCCTCGCACATCGTCCAACCCCAAAAGCATGCTCGCCTATCTCCGCCTGTCAAATGACACGGTTAATTTAACACAGACACAATTACACGCATGCATGGTTTTATCCCTGGGACGGGAAGAATATGGGTTATCTCTATATATATTTTCGCTGTGTGTCTGTGTGTGTGTGTGTGTCTGTCTGTCTGTCTGTGTGACACTCATACGTTTCCACAGTTTTATTCCGATCGACTTGAAACTTGGTATGGGGTTAGGTGTGGACCAGGGTCAGGTCAACGTGGGGTTAAAAAAATGGTGTTGCCATGGTAACCGGAAGTGGGCACAAACAAGATGGCCGTCGAAAACTCAAAGTGCTCCGATTTGACCGAAATTTGGTGTGTGGGTAGATGAAACTTGGTGTGGGGTTAGGTGTTGGCCGGTGTCAGGTTAGGGTGGGGTTAAAAAATGGAGTTGCCATGGTAACCGGAAGTGGGCACAAACAAGATGGCCGCCGAAAACTCAAAGTGCTCCGATTTGACCGAAATTTGGTGTGTGGGTAGGTACAGTCGAATGATGAAGATCTGCGCAAAAATGTTTTGGTTGTCATGGTTACGTCACGAGAAAAACAAGATGGCGGCTGAAGAATTTGGACGACTGTGTCGAAGGCGGCGAAGCCGTGTAGCGTGCAAAATAGTAACCCGTGCAAAACAGTACCCGGAAGTCATCGCAGAGTTATCTGCGAGGGATTTTCTGAAAATTCAACTCTAAAAAGAGACGGCACCCGCCACTCCGCCTGACTGACTTGGCACGCCCGGGGAGTTATGCTAAGATCCGGCCGCGTAAATATATCTGCGTTTTGTGACAAACGTCTTGCTCGGCGGTACTGTACTCCATGCACCTTAACGGTGCGCGTGATTCGGGTGTAATCTTAAGCTAAACGACGTTTATTGGCGCTGCTGAAATGGTCTAAGTCGGAAACATTCGGAACGTCGTTTAGCTTAAGATTACACCCGAATCACGCGCACCGTTAAGGTGCATGGAGTACAGTACCGCCGAGCAAGACGTTTGTCACAAAACGCAGATATATTTACGCGGCCGGATCTTAGCATAACTCCCCGGGCGTGCCAAGTCAGTCAACGGTCGCGTTTTATAAAACCAGACTACAAACAGACTACAGGGAGGTGACTCCCATATTATTTCCGGCAGGGGAGACGGCTTTACACGGGGAAAAACTTTTTTGAACGCTACATCATGTGTTAAACTACACAAATGCACCAAAACCTCGTAAAGCAACTAATGCGTCGTTTGTCGGAATATATTCCATGCGAAGAACAGGTGCAGGAGCGGTAAATTGCATAAAGCACGTCCCTCGCAGATAACTCTGCGATGACTTCCGGGTACTGTTTTGCACGGGTTACTATTTTGCACGCTACAAGCCGCCTGAGACACAGGAGTTCCCATCGACTTAAAACTTGGAATGGGATTAGATGTGGGCCATGTAGCAGCCAAAAGTTACTCCCGGCCAAAAGTTACTCCGGAAGTCATCGCAGAGTTATCTGCTCGGCTTTTTCTTTATGCGATTTACCGCTCCTGCACCTGTTCTTTGCATGGAATATATCCCGACAAACGACGCATTAGTTTATTTACGAGTTTTTGTGTTTTTGGTGCATTTGTGTAGTTTAACACATAGTATAGAGTTCAAAAAAGTTTTTCCCCGTGCAAAGCCGTCTCCGCTGCCGGAAATGATATGGGAGTCACCTCCCTGTAGTCTATTTGTAGTCTGGTTTTATAAAACGCGACCGTTGACTGACTTGGCACGCCCGGTGAGTTATGCTAAGATCCGGCCGCGTTAATATATCTGCGTTTTGTGACAAACGTCTTGCTCGGCGGTACTGTACTCCATGCACCTTAACGGTGCGCGTGATTCGGGTGTAATCTTAAGCTAAACGACGTTCCGAATGTTTCCGACTTCGACCATTTCAGCAGCGCCAATAAACGTCGTTTAGCTTAAGATTACACCCGAATCACGCGCACCGTTAAGGTGCATGGAGTACAGTACCGCCGAGCAAGACGTTTGTCACAAAACGCAGATATATTTACGCGGCCGGATCTTAGCATAACTCACCGGGCGTGCAAAGTCAGTCAGGCGGAGTGGCGGGTGCCGTCTCTTTTTAGAGTGGAATTCTCAGCACGTCCCGAGCAGATAACTCTGCGATGACTTCCGGAGTAACTTTTGGCCGGGAGTAACTTTTGGCTGCTACAGGCCATGGTCAGGTCATGGTGGGATTTTAAAAAATGGCGTTGCCATGGTAACCGGAAGTGGGCACAAACAAGATGGCCGCCGAAAACTCAAAGTGCTCCGATTTGACCAAAGTTTGGTGTGTGGGTTGGTCAAGTCAAATGATGAAGATCTGTGGAAAAAAAAATTGGTTACCATGGTTACGTCACGAGAAAAACAAAATGGCGGCAGAGTAAACAATGGACGACTGTGTCGAAGGCGGCGAAGCCGCCTGAGACACAGGAGTTCCCATCGACTTAAAACTTGGTATGGGGTTAGATGTGGGCTGGGTTAAGGTCATGGTGGGGTTAAAAAAAGGTGTCGCCATGGTAACCGGAAGTGGGCACAAACAAGATGGCCGCCGAAAACTCAGAGTGCTCCGATTTGACCGAAATTTGGTGTATGAGTAGGTAAAGTCAAATGATGAAGATCTGTGAACACATTTTTGGTTATGGTTACGAAATGAGATAAACAAAATGGTGGCTGAAGAATTTGGCTTTGTATGTGGCTTTGACGCTTTGCGCATTGCCTGGCCGCGAAGCGGCTAGTTAAAATATATAGACAATAGTATACTGGCTGCAAGCTTGTGTCGTAATATATGGCCAAGTATGTAATTCGAATCTGTGTGTGAATGATATATTTGGTGAACATCTACAATGCACCTAGCTATCCCTCAAGCTGTATGACTAGCTGCATTAGCTTTGATTCAACGTCTACGACGTGCCAAAGCAAAAAAACAAAAGTGCTTACAGGAACTTCCCTTCCCTTCGCTCTTATCTACAATAAACACCATGCAGTTCCTGGCAGCCCACCCCCCATTCAGCGTGGCTGAGACTAGTATATCCATATCTCTGTGTTCAGAATACCCACCCCCCAGTGCCCCTCCCTCTTGCATGAGTGCACGGTCAACCCCTCAGCCTCTACTCTCTTGTTGAAACCATATGTCTTTTGACAGGCGGTGACAAGTGAGCATGCTTTGGGGTTGGACGATATGTGCGAGGCGCAGTGCCGTAATTGTCATACTTTGAAAATTACCCCCAAAACCTTCAGGAGATTTCTCGCCGTAAGCGAATTACTTTTAAAATATCAATCGACACCAATTCTTCGCCCTCAGAAGCGTGGGCAATTTAAGGTTTATTACTTTAATTGCTGCCTTTGCAATATGTAGTCAACCATTATCTTTTCGCAGACGACACACAACTTGAACAAGCATGCAACCCCACAGAAAGCCAAGAACTGGTGCATACTCTTGAGAAGTGTTCTTCTGATATTAAAGCCTGGATGTCTACAAACAAGTTAAAGTTGAACGATGAAAAAACTGAAGTCCTTTTTTTCTCTGGATCTGCTGCTGTGAATCCTACTCCTTCTACTATCACAATAGGTTCTACAGAAATGACTTTCTCCGACAGTGCCAGAAACCTTGCATGGTTTCATCATGGACTCTCACCTCTCAATGAAGCAGCACATCGCCAAAGTCTGCCAAACCTGCTACTACGAGATCAGAAGAATAGGTTCCATCAGAAAGTTTCTTACAGTAGAAGCTACAAAAACCCTGGTAACGTCCTGTATTCTGTCTAGAATAGATTATTGCAACTCTCTTCTGATAGGCTGTCCTGACGCTACTCTCCAACCTCTACAGAGAGTCCAGCACTGTGCCGCCCGCCTCATTTACAGAGTGCGTCACAGACAACCTTGCACTCCTCTCATGATAAATCTCCACTGGTTGCCGGTTCCTGACCGCATCGACTACAAAGCTGCAACTCTTCTGTTACTACTTCTTCACTGAATCTGCTCCCGCCTACTTTTCTCAACTTATTTTTCGTTACATTCCTGCTCGCACTCCGTTCTTCTGCTGACACCCGACTCCTCGTCCCAGGTGACTACAATCGCAAATCTCATGGCTTCCATTCTTTCTCATTCTATCGCCCTCATCTTTGGAATTCACTGCCTCACCATGTCAGACACTCCGATTCTATCACCTCCTTCAAGTTGTGATGAGGTGCACCTATCACCAAGTGTATTGTACATCTACTGTGTTCATCTTCTATTTAGTTATCCCTGCTTCTGTCTCTCCCCACCCACCCTAACCTGTGTGTCGGATCTCTCTGTGTCAGACCTCTCTCAAACCCCCCCACCCCCCACCCCCGCCCCTTCCCCATCCAAGCTGACCAGCTGACCGCTCTGTGACCTCCTCCTCTGCTGTGGTCTGATTGTTAGTGCAGCTGCCCTGTCACTCATTACATTAGCGTGACCCCTGGTTAGTAAGCCGCTCTCCTACTCTGGCATCTGAATTGTAACATTTTGAGTATAAATCTGATGTTTTCCCTCAAGTAAGACAGGTACTTGCAACGGCATGTGAGTCATTCAATATATTGTGTTATGCTGAATGAGGTAACATTTGTAAGAAGTCATTTCAAAGTAAGTTAAATTAAGTAATCTCTCCTTTCTGCCAAATAGTAGCACAACCCGGGAACCAGAGTTAAGATCTGTGAAATAATCTACACCCTGGCTCCTGTGAGGTCCGTGCATTCGCTTGTTAAGGGGGAACGACACACGAGACAAGAGAGACCACTACCACCACGGTCTAGAGAGTACACTGCCACCACGGTCTAGAGAGACCACTGCCACCACGGTCTTGGGTTGGTCCAGGCCATTATCATCGGTCCTCGGACCAGCCAGCAGCTCCTGTACCCATGGGTGAAAAATAAAGTTGTGGAAAGCAGCTACGATTAGTCTCATACCTGCGCCCTGCTACCATTATGCCTTATTCCACTCCACCACAAAGTCTAATCTTAAAACACATATTTTCCAGCAATATTTGAAACGAGTTAGTTAGAAGAACATGTTCCAACTCCTCCACCACCCACCACCCCCGTCCTCGCCCTGCCTTCTTGACATTTGATTTGGACATTTGTGTACATAGCCTACTTGTATATTTTTGCTTGACTGCTTATTTGTGATTTGTTTGCGTAATGTTGGGTCGTATGTATTTTTTCTAAGTATGGTTGACTATATGTATGTACAGAGCATATGTATGCAAATGTGTATGGTACTGTCTTTTTTGTATTATCTGTTGTAACCTGCGCTTAGAACCACTGGATATAAAGGCTCATTATAAATACTATAAATAATAATTATTATTAGTGGCATTTGAATGAGATGCGAAAGTTCACCATGGATCTATAAATATGTTTTTACATTGTCGCTATCCTGAATGAATGAGGTCAGGGACTTGTATACAAAAATATGAATCGCTTCGACCTATGTTACATATTAAGTATGAATCGAACGAAAAACGAGTTTATTCTGTAGTAATCTTCAACTGATTTTGTTGTGAGTAAAATACATTGTCGCACTTTAGATATAGATAAACTACTGCTCGATTTGGTAGCATGCAAAACCAGAGGGTTTACTTAGGATGATGATGGATGATGCATGAGAGGAGTCTTACAGCCGACCAGCCTTGATAGACTACATATAATATAAGGTCATTGATCACGAAGATCACCATAGCTTGTTGTAACAAGAGAAAATCAAGTCCCATACGAATCGCTTTAGGATATGTGGTGGATTTATTCTTACCCGCAATCCGCAGGGGGAATTTACTTTATCGTGGGACCAGATCCGCTGACGCTTGACAACCACTGATGCTCTTCACACACGCGACACGTCATTTAATTCCTTTTGCGTTTTAATTTCTAATCAGCGAGGGACGAAAGAAAAACGTGTACAATGAAATCGATCGATCCATTCAATGACACGATCTTTATTTCTCGTCTAGTGATTGTTAAATCGAAAACTGGCTTCAAGCAGGCCCTAGCTGTTCGATCATGGTGGAAAATGTTTTCGTTGGGAGAGCGAGGAAGAAGAATCAGAAGCTTGCCAATCATGCGCGATGCACCAGCCCCCCTGCAGTTCACGGCCTCCTGCCATCTCCTGCAAACTTGTCCAGCCAACACTTTCCTAGTTTCCGCCAGGGTGTTCTGTGTGTCCAGCTGGTTGGAACTGCGGTCACCCCAAGTCGATTTTGAAACAGTAGTTATCCAGCGGTGACTTTACTGTGACGAAATGGGTGTTTAATTGCTGCTGCTGCTACTGCTGCTACTGCTGCTGCTGCTACTGCTGCTACTGCTGCTGCTGCTGCTGCTGCTACTGCTGCTGCTGCTGCTGCTACTGCTGCTACTGCTGCTGCTGCTACTGCTGCTACTGCTGCTGAGCACTGCTGTCTTAAACGTGCTTTTGACTTTAGCCCCTCAAAAGTCGCTTGCTGAAAACTACCTGATTAAAATCAAACATAGCAGTCTTCCCATGTGTTTATGAAAGAAAAACTGCACACACACACACACACACACACACACACACACATACACACACAGAGAGAGAGAGAGAGAGAGAGAGAGAGAGAGAGAGAGAGAGAGAGAGAGAGAGAGAGAGAGAGAGAGAGAGAGAGAGAGAGAGAGAGAGAGAGAGAGAGAGAGAGAGAGAGAGAGAGAGAGAGAGAGAGAGAGAGAGAGAGTGAGAGAGAGAGAGAGAGAGAGAGAGAGTGAGAGAGACAGAGAGAGACAGAGAGAAAGAAGGAGGGAGAGAGAGAGAGAGAGAGAGAGAGAGTGAGAGAGAGAGAGAGAGAGAGAGAGAGAGAGAGCGAGAGAGTGAGAGAGAGAGAGAGAGTGAGAGAGACAGAGAGAGAGAAGGAGGGAGAGAGAGAGAGAAAGAGAGAGAGAGAGTGAGAGAGAGAGAGAGAGAGAGAGAGGAGGAATAGCTGCAGTGTTGCAATGCGCTGACGTTGGTGTGACCGCAGATTCTATAGAGGCGTGTCCTGCTTGATGTGTCAAGGCCACCGACCGCTGGGGTCTGGCTTCCTGAATGCTGTCTCACCTGCAGGGGTTCGGTCGTCGGTCCACCTGAGATCAACTGGTGCCCGGAAACAATCCATTGGCACACATCCTTCAGTCCACCAGCCCCCTTTTCCTCCTCCGACCCCCCTTTTTCAACCTTCATCCCCTCCTCGGTTAAGAGGGTCGTATTAGTCGGTCAGTTTTGGCCATAAGCAACTGCATGGATTAGACGAGTTTTGTCTTTCCAATTGCTAATAAATCGGTTGTCCCATGTACTCCCAATTCTTTGTAGTTCTTTCTATCTATCTATCTATCTATCTATCTATCTATCTATCTATCTATCTATCTATCTATCTATCTATCTATCTATCTATCTATCTATCTATCTATCTATCTATCTATCTATCTATCTATCTATCTATCTATCTATCTATCTATCTATCTATCTATCTATCTATCTATCTATCTATCTATCTATCTATCTATCTATCTATCTATCTATCTATATCTATCTATCTACCTACCTACCTACCTACCTACCTAGATATATATATCTATCATATCTCTCATATCTATCTCTGTGTGTGTGTGTGTGTGTGTGTGTGTGTGTGTGTGTGTGTGTGTGTGTGTGTACACAATCATCACGTGAAATGTAGAATCCGGTAGAGACAACGTGATAATGTTCTGGGGGAAAATATGGGCTTAGGTTTAAATTTTGGTTGTTGTGGTAGCATTTTACTCTAACTTCATATCAAGTTTTATGGCCTAACAGCCTTTGAAGGTGATGTAAGGCCATTATCTACAAAATCACTTGAACTGGTTAATACAGTAAGAGCAGGTCAAATCTCGATTTCCCTACATACATTCGCCTTATAAGAATCGCGTAGGGAGACAGGATGTGTTCATATATTCTTAATCCCAACACACCGGGAGTCCAGCTCTATTTCTGATTAACCATCTTCAACGTTCAAGGGTCACTCAAGACACGGGTCTACACATTTAAATTTTGATGGCCAATTTCATTTTTTTTCGCCCAGTTTTGCGGAGAACACGAACGGAGACTCAGGAATTCAGGCACAAAAATACGTGCTTGAATACGCACGCGCACGTACACGTACGTAGAGGCAAATTGGTGCATAGGCCCTACATTCAGCCGCGAATTAATACGGAAACATATACTCGTGCATGCCGACACACACACACAGATAACTCACTCACACACACACACACACACACACACACACACACACACACACACACACACACAGATAACTCACATACACACACACACACACACACGTACACACACACCACACGCGCGCACACATAGTCACACACATGCGCACGTGCGCACACACATTCAAGCGCATGGCATTCTGAACACAATGATACGTATAGCATTATGCACTTGTAGACTCAGCCGTACGTGCTGAATGAGCGCGTGCATGCCTGGGCGGGTAGTCTGTCAAATCCAGCAGCAGCTAGGGCACCAACGATGAGACTGTGTAGTCATACGTCAGAGACGCTATGGCTATATATGGGCAACGAGAGCAGATGACGGTTATGTCTAAATCAATGGACGCTACTTTAAAAAAGTTTAAATGCGCCATTTTCGCAGACGTCTTGTGTTGTCCAGGGCAAGCAAATGGTAGCCTTCAAATCTGACTTCCTTTCCCATACTGTACGTGTCAGTACGTAGTTTCGCGCGCGCGCGCGCACAAAACACACACGTACACACACACACACACACACACACACACACACACACACACACACACACACAAGGGCGTTTTGAAAGTAAACATGCAAAGATGAGAAATCCGCTGCTAATCTAATGAACTTGCTTGGACCGGTTCGACGGTTCGACAGCTGCGAAAATGCGTACTCGCAATGGAATATGATTCTCTCGCCCCCTTTCGAAAACCGGATGTAAAGCAGCGCATTGAACGGAACGACATTTAGGGGCGAAAAAAAATCTTTACGTCGAAAGTCACATGGACACAGGGTGATACTCGATCGTAAGTATTGCAGTTCATGTCTGCGACCAAACACCATGCCCATATACATTATAATCTAGTCTTGTGCATCTTGTAGCCTAACTATTTTGAACTGTTACAAATCCGACATCAGTCCTTCTCGATCGACGTATTATCTCGACAACTATATAAAGCTCGATCAGTGTGTGTGTGTGTGTGTGTGTGTGTGTGTGTGTGTGTGTGTGTGTGTGTGTGTGTGTGTGTGTGTGTGTTATATAGTGTTATAATTGTTTGTAGGCCTATATATGTTTGTACGCATGCATTCGAGTACCGCATAAGCGGGTGAGTTTAAACTATACATAATCTTAACCATAAGGAAGCTATAGGCTATCTACCTTCGTGGTAGTGTTACAAACTAACTTTCAACCTATAGTTGGTAGCGGTTGAGAAGATAGCTAGTGGCGCAACACTGGTGGAGATGCGCCAGTTTTTGACGGGTTTTTCTAGGCATTAGCCAGCATTAGGCCATATGCCGGCCCTTACCTGAGAAGAGTTTGGTCTCAGAAGTGGTGCTAATTAAGGTAAGAACACGGATCCGTGGGTAAGAAAGAGTAATTTCAATAAAGATAACCCCTGTCCATCTTGGCAATTAGCACGTTCCCACTGATGAGGCTTTTGGTCTGGGAGGAGAGGAGGAAGGGTGGGGTGTGGGGGTAGGGGTGGGGAGGAGGAGGAGCAGGAGGAGGAACAGGAGCAGGATGAAGGAGGAGGAGCAGCTGGGTACTGCTTCCATACTCCGGATAGTTGGTTGTCTTTTGCCATATTCCTGTGTAGCGGGTGTGGGGAGTGCATAGTGAGTGAAGCTCGCAATATAATTTCACGACATCCATGTGTGTGTGTGTGTGTGTGTGTGTGTGTGTGTGTGTGTGTGTGTGTGTGTGTGTGTGTGTGTACGTGTGTACGTGAGAGAGAGAGAGAGAGAGAGGTGGGGAGAGAAACATTTCGACTGTGACAGACACATGTAGGCCCTACGGACATATGCGCACATAGACACACAGATACATAGGCCTACATAATGAGGCACACATGCACATACATATAGGCTACACACCCACGCGCGCACATGCACATGTGCACTGGAACGCACAAATGCACGTACACACACACACACACACACACACACACACACACTACTGGTCAATCCGATCATCCTTGATGTAATATGTTCATCCATGATAACTATAGAATCATAATGGATCGAGGAAATATTGAAATTTTTCGATATACTCTTACGATTCGCATAGGAAGACACGGTGGGCCAATTTAAAATCCCCAAACCACGGGGGGAATGTTTGCACTAAAAGATTATCATGTACCCTTCCTATGATAGGCTACTTTATTTTAAATCCCCGCCTCTCACCACGCGCCATGCATGGTGAACCCGCGTTCATGAATTTTCTCAGCAATATGAATGTTTATGATTAACATCTATCTCCACTGCAGCCAAGACGTGCCGACCTGCACATTGCCGAGAACCTACATCCGCAATGCACACCGCAACCCAGAGTACGAGCTCGCTGTCTCTGCAGTTGCGAAAGTTTGCGTTGCAGCCATATAGTAGAGAGTAGAAAGCGCTCGGACTACACTGGTTCAGCTCAGCTCAGGCTGCTCAGCGACGACCCATGATGTGACGTCAGCATAGCAGAGATCTGTGTGCGCATGTCATGCTTGCTTCGATGTGGGTCATGTTTTCAACATGGATCGACTTGGGTTGCCTGTTGTAACGTAACTTGCAGACGGGCTGCCGAGACGGCCGGTTGGAGCTGTCTCCCTGGAACTGAGGAGTCTTGCCACTGGAGAGCGCGAAGGTTAACACGATGCTGGGCTGCTGCACGTCCCAGGTGATCCCAGCTCTCTCTGTTCTTTCTCTCGACGCGTCTCGCCTGCCCGCACCTCCTAGTCTGTTTTTGTTGTGATTTTCGAACAGCTGACTTGTGTGCGAGAACGAACGGGCGCTCGGATGCTAGTCTTTGTCTGTGCAATTGTATGCACACTCTGTGGTGTTTGTCTGAGCGTCAGTGTGCCCCTTTGGTTATGAATCTGGTACCTTGTGACAAGGCTTGTCCCCAATTGGCGAGAAGTTGTGAACATGATTCGATTGGCACGGAGGTGTGAAAAGTTTATTATATATTATCATAACATTCGGCACATTTTTTCGCCAGGTCTTTGTCATTGTTTAGTTGATGTTCTGAGAAGCCGGTCATAATGAAGAGTGTTCTGTATGAATGGTACATGATGCTTTATGCATGTTGGTAACTTGATAAACTATTTATATAGCTTATTCATAACATGCACGTTTTCTTGAGTACGTAATTGCTGACATCAGTTCATAACAGGTTTACGTATGAATGGAAATTTCAATGTCTCGCTTTGCCTTTAGCAGTCCATCGTCTTTCTCATGTTCCATCGTCATTCTCATGTTCCATGTGTCCATGTTTCTATTTGCAGATGTCTCACAGAGAGAGAGAGAGAGAGAGAGAGAGAGAGAGGAATGACAAGCAGGAAATGGATCGAGGAATGAAGGGAATGATTTCTCAATGTAGTTGTGGTCCATAGGTGTGCTGGGTGATGTTCAGGATTGTATGAGATTATGAAGTCTTTGGATTTGCTTAATTGCAGACTGGTGTAAACAAATGCACTTGCAGGTATTTTAGAATTATATGGAGGCTTATGACATCTTGTAAGTATGCATGTTATATTGTTAAATGTGCCTATATGAGTTAATGGTAAAATATACATAACCTTCTATATATGCATAAGGCTGTAAATCTCTGCTCATTTCAGCTGGCCTGCTGTTGTGGGCCAGCATCATGTGCTCTGTGCTGTGGATGCCTGCCGCCCATCAACGAGTCCACAGGGACTCGCATCATGTACACCCTCTTCATGGTGCTGGCTCTGGCTGTGGCCTGCCTCATGCTTTCCCCACACATAGAGGAGGTCATGGTGCAAAATGTGAGTTGCTGTGAATTACAAGTCGTTTGCTTATTATATTCTTAAGTTAGTTTTCCTAGCATTTGAGGTTTGTGTAGGTATTGACCATGAATGAAGGTAGTTTTGGATAAAGCCTTCCTAAGTGCGAATATAGGTATGATTTTCCCCACCCAGGAGTAAAATTGAATACCTATAGTGCTATTGTTAACCCTGATGCAACCCTGAGGGAGTGAAGAATGTGCTGGTACTTGACTGGGGGCATGCTGCACATGGTATTGTCATTTGGTGTCAGTGAGGGACTGACCAAGAGGCTCACTGATCACTGGAGTCAAGTGTAAAGCAGTCTGAGTTTGTTGTTGTTGTTGGAAGTTTTTTTTGTTGGTAGTTATGGATGATAAGCCACTTTTTGAAACATATTCTTTTTACCTTAGAATTGTACAGTGCTTGGAAATCCTTGATGAGTATTGCATTCATGATCTCAATTGCCAGTAGCTATGTGATCCTTAGTGTAAGCAGTTTCATATACCATGATTTAGTGTGAAGGATGTGTACCTGTACTTTGTGATCCCATTGTGCCCCATGAAGCAAGCTATGTCTTAGAGGACAATGATCCTCAGAGAGAAGACTTTCTTGAGCCAATATCATGTCCTTCCCAATCTCCTCCCCTTACCCCATCTCTGCTCCCCCAACACCACCCCTCTTCTACTCTTTCACCCAATTCTCTAACAAGGAACCCATGTGTACAAAATGTTTCAGTGTGTATACATGAATGTCTGTGTGTGTATATATTTGTGCATGTATATTTGCACATTTGTAGGGTGTGTGTGAATGTGTGTGTGTGTGTGTGTGTGTGTGTGTGTTTGCATGAATGTGCATGTGTGTGTGAATGCATGCATGCATTTATGGGTTCATATAAGTTTAAGCTGTGCTGCTTATCTTGAAATGTTTTTTCTTGGACATAAATGCTCTTGAGCCACTCCTACCCTGCAACGGCTGTGGTGGTCTTGCATAGTTGCATAATCTCTTTCCAGATCTGCTTATCACATTAGTCATATCATAGGCTCTGGTTACAGTCTCAATGTAACTCAATTCGGTTTTGTCTGGTGGTAAAATCTCTCATGCACATAACTCCTCAGCATTCTTTCCTAGAAAGGGATAAAAAGAAGACATTGTAGATTTTTTTTATGGCTGCATTAGTCTTCAAAGGATTAGTACTCTGCCATGGTGCATCAAAATTCCAGGTTTGGGAGATAAAAAAAATTAATACCCAGAAAAGTCATATGCTGACTTCCAACCAATTGTAAGAGAGAAGGTAACTGTTTGATTTGTTGATTGTGATGGATTAATTTCAAGTGTTGAGCTGCATGTTTTGGGAGGAATAGTTAGAGGATGTTTGCTGAAAAGGTATTAAAAATTGAAACCATCCTACATATCTGAACCAAATCATATGCTTTGTAATAGCACATCTTCTGAAGGGCAGATTATTATGGGAGTTGACAAACTTTCCTGCCGAAGGATTTTTCAGTTGTTCAAAGATGTAGGATTATCTGGACTGTTTGGTCGTGGATTATCATAGGAAATCCAATACAGAATGCACACAGCAACACTGCTTTTGGAGTATTTTTAGAAAGCTGGACAGACCATGGGAAAGGAGAGGAATCGATACATCATGCATGAGAGTGCATGTGTGCTTGGCTGTCTTTGCACATGGGACTGGCTCTCCCCAATGGAGTAAGTGAGACACTCCAATCAAATGAAGATACAACAGGATTTACACTGAGTCACTTCAGCAAATGTAAGATTTTACTTGATTCAGAAAGCTGAATCGATACTCCATTATGTTGTTTAGGTTTCAGGTTTCAAATCCACCATAGATGGTTGTTATGGACATCTACAGGAAAACTGTAATTTTTCATGTGTGCATCTGTTTGTGTAACATCCCATCTCATCATAATCCTGATTCTTGCCTTACTTGCAAACAAATCAGTGTTGTGGGTGATATCACTGTAAATAGGAGACTTGGTCGATATGCACAGTCCATTTTCATTGGCCAGGGAAGAAAGTCCCTTGAGCCAGAAGCCAATGAAGTTGGCTGTTTTCTGTCAATTTGGAACACAAACATTGTATTAGTTGCTCTCTTTAGAGATGTTTTCTCAAGGCTGCCCATTTTCAGGACTCAAGTATTTAAACAGGCATAAACTATCTACCACTACACATTATCAACATGATTCTAATGCTATTTTGAAGGCAATTCATTGCATTGTGTGCTGATATGATGATCTGATAGTCACCAAAGGTATATATATCCACTATCCAGCCAGTCTCAGTTTGGGATGAGGTGTGATGTGTTAGCCCAGCAAAGAGAAGTTTCCAGTTTCAAAGGAGAGGTACATGAAATTCTGATAAAGTGCTATCAAGTTTCCTTCCTGACCATTAGTTTAGCTCTGTCTTATTGCACGCATATCACCTTTCAAAGTGTTTTTGTTGTTGTTGTAGTTGTTTTCTCAAATATATTGGCTTGTACTGAGCCATAAGAATTAACATTGCAAAAACATATAATAGACATAAGGATGTTAATTATTCCTCATGAAGCATCATTTCATTACATGGATGGAATGTTGCATAAACCACTGTAAATGAATTGCATGAAAATCTTTCATGTCATAAGAGCATCAGTTTTATGGGATATATGCATATGTGTGTGTGTGTGTGCATGTGTGCATGCATGTGTGTGTGTGCATGTGTGTGTGTGTGTGCATGCATGTGTGTGTGTGCATGTATGTGTGTGTGTGTGTGGGTGTGAGAGAGAGAGAGAGAGAGAGGGGTGGTGGTGGGTGCGTTAAGTATATTTCCTTAAGAAATCTCAAACTTCACTGATTTAATCCAGTGACAATCATTTGTATTATCTCATTAGATGATTGTCTTATGCTGTCACATACTCTGCAGTTTGTATTCTTTCTTGAGCTCTTGTGATCAACTTACAAAGTGGATAATTTTTTTTTTACACCTTGGAAAAGTCTCACCTGCATTTGTCAGCTTGTTGTGAGTGGAAGGTGACTCAGCCCCTTGTCAACACAGTCAACCGTAGGTGGACTCCTCCTGATGCTGCAACATTCATTGTGTGACAGATCACCAATAGGTTGATTGAGGTGCACTTCCCCCATGGGGGGAGCAGCTACTGTCCTGACTCCCCTCAGCTGCTGCTTTCCTTTGTCTTAGCTCTTTTTTCTCTTTCTTTCTCATCAGCTTTGTTTGCTCTCTCCTCTCTTACCTCAACTACTCCCCTTTTTCTTGTTTCCGTTTCCTGCATTCTTCCCCTTTGATCCCCTTACCACTATGCTCTCCTCTCTCTCTCTCTCTCTCTCTCTCTCTCTCTCTCTCTCTCTCTCCTCTCTCTCCTCCTCCTCTCTTCTCCTCTCGCCTCTCTCTCTCCTCTCTCCTCTCTCCCTTTCTATCTCCTCCCTCTCCCCCCCGCCCACTCTCTCTCTCTCTTCTACTCTCCCTCCCTCTTCCCCCCCGCCCACTCTCTCCTCTCTCTCTCTCTCTCTCTATCTCCTCTTCTCTCTCTCTCTCTCGATCTCTCTCTCTCTCTCCTATCTTCCTCTATCTCTCGTCTCTCTCATCGCTCTCTCTCTCTCTCTCTCTCTCCTCTCCCTCTCCTCCTCTCCTCCTCCTCCTCTCCCTCCTCTCCCTCCCCTCTCTCTCCCCCTCCTCCCCCCTCCTCTCTCTCTCTCTCTCTCTCCTCTCTCTCCTCCTCCCTCTCCTCTCCCCCTCCTCCTCCTCCTCCCTCCTCTCTCCCTCCGCGTACTCTCCTCCCTCCCTCTCCCTCTCTCTCCTCCTCTCTCCTCTCCTCTCCTCTCTCCTCTCTCTCCTCTCTCTCCTCTCTCTTCTCTCTCCTCTCCTCCTCTCTCTCTCTCTCCTCCTCCTGCCTCCTCTCCTCCTCCCTCCCCTCCCTCTCCTCCCCCTCCTCTCCCTCCTCTCTCTCCTCCTCTCTCCTCCTCCTCCTCTCCTCTCTCTCTCTCCTCCCTCCCCTCCCTCCTCCTCCCTCCCTCTCCTCCTCCCTCCCTCCTTCCTCGTCTCTTCCTCCCTCCCTCCTCCTCCCTCCTCCCTCCCTCCCTCCTCCCTCCTTCCTCTCCCTCTCTCTCTCCTCTCACTCTCTCTCTCTTCCTCTCTCTCTCCCTCCCTCTCCCTCCCTCCCTCCCTCTCCCCCTCTCTCTCCTCTCTCTCTCTCTCTCTCTCTCTCTCTCTCTCTACCTCTCTCTCTCTCTCTCCTCTCTCTCGCTCTTTCTCCCTCCCTCCCTCTCCCCATGTCTCTCGCACTTCACTGCCCTCTCCCTGCCTTCCTGGAGCTGGGCTTGGCTGACCTTGTGTCTTGTTGATCAAAGACAAACTGTCATGCCAAGGCGTGCCCCCCATCCCTGGGTTGAATGTACCCCTCCTCCTCCCTTCCTTCCCTCCTCTGTGACTCCCAGTCGCTTTGTGTTTGACTTGTGCCCTGCCCTTGTGTGTGCCTGGGGAGAAAGGGTTGTTACACTGAAAATTACTCCTCAAATTGCTGTGTACTTTTTGGATGTTTGTGGACGTCATACAGTGTTGATTGTCTAGTTTGTTTGTGTCAAACTCTGAAAAGTTTGGCAATGCTCAAAAGCTGATGTATCAAAATTAATTTATTATTTATTACTCATTCAATGGTTCTATCAAGTGAACTTAGTTTCCAGAAGATATTGATTTGTGAAGCACATTTGAGAATGAGACCTGAGCTGTGTCTTTAATTTTGTCATTGGTAGAGGCTGTAGTTTAACTTATCCTCTTTTGTGGCATTTAAAAAAATCACATTTGTGACCCGTTTTCACAAAAAGAGTCTTAACTTGCAAACATGAGATTTTGTTATATATATATATTTTCAAAATCTACAAAAAATAGTATATTTTTCATTTGATATAAAAATCAAACTTCTACTCCAAAAACTGTTCAAGTTATGCTCACTCAAATAGAGGTGGTGTACTGACAGCTATTTTGAGAAATCAATGGTCAAAGATGTATCAACTTTATCCACAGTTTTCCGTTAGCAACGGGTCTTTTTAAAATTTGGCAGGTTGGTAGAGAAAATCTATATCTTTCCCTTTATCACATCATGGCATCTCTTTATGGTTACCAAAGGAAAATGATGGGCAAATTGAGACAAAGCAAAGCTTTTTCTGCTAATGGGTAGGTGCAATAAAAATCAATTTCGGGTGTTTATTTAATCTAAAAAGAAACTTTTCAATATTTGATTATCAAATATAAGTGTATACATGTATAGATTTAGTTTTGCCAAAATGTCAAAATGCACAAAATCCACCATTATCACCTTTGTCAGCCTCTCCTGCGTTTGTGCAGTGTTCAAGTTAAGTCTCAGTTGGTGAAAACTGGTCACATATATTTTGTGTCATTTTCAAGCAAAGATATTTTCAGTTGGAAAAAATAGTTTTGCAAGTTAAATGAGTTTTGTTGTTATTGTTATTGTTATTGTATTTTTAATCTGTTTAGTAAATCTAGGCTTTGTCTTCTTCTCATCTCTTCATTATGATCAATAAAAGTATGCCTTGGGTCTGATGTGTTGGATCATTAGATGATATCATTGACCAAAAAGTGGCACTCATACAGAAATAATGAATGGCAGTAACAATTGAGGGACACAAGCTTTGACACTGCAGGTCAAAGTAAGCTCTGAACAGTGTGAATTTTCCTGTATAATTTGACCTGCTGTGTTCCAAACTAGGTTTGGGGTGTAAAGTATTACACAAAATGACTGACTCATCACTGAAAATAAGGTCTATTAATTTGGTTTCTAATTCAGCCATGACTTGGCCATGAATATGTTGTTTACGTTCAAGCATGTGCACTATAAGACCACCACTGAAGAATTGTTTAATTACAAAGAAAAAAAGAGAGTAGTTGTTTAAAATGACTTAAGGATGAAAAATAATGCCAGAGTAACACCTCCCTGTCCAAAAAAAAAGGGAAGCATTCTATCTGCACTACAGACTGAAAGAAAGCATATTGCATCTTTGGACAGAAGATATTTGAAAATTTATGTTAATCTCCATCAAGGAAAAAGTATTCAGTGCATCAAAAGTCCAGATTTTGAAGAAATTTAAATATGCATATATTATTCAAATAGTTGAATGCTGACTTTCAATCATTTGTTGGAAAGAAAATAACAGTTTGTTAATATAATTATGAGAATCTCATTGTAGAAATGAAACAAGTGCCAAGATAATTTTTTGCAAGCTTTTCCCCCCTGATCCCTCTTATTCGGTGTGAATTGTTCATCTATATCATCCAAATACTGCAGTCTTGTTAAATGTCTGAATACTATCCATGTAGAATACTCATATGTATTTCATAGTGTACCAAAATATTTAAACATCCTTACTAGAGCTTATGCACATTAGAAACACTGAGTAATCAGAAAGGATTGCTTGACCTTCATACAGTGAATTATTTAGATTTGATATGTCTTATTTGCAGGGTCAGGGTGAAATGAAATACAATGTGCTCTGGGTGGCCAAGGCAAAAGCTAATTGCAGCCTAAGTGTGGAGGAAAAGTGATAGGTTTGAGGCAAGTCTGGCTATGGTGGTCTGACTGCACTTATCTCTAGCTGACTGGGCAGAGCTGGAGAAAACCAATGCCACATGTGTCTTTATGTGCTCTGTTGGCTGCAAAGCTTGATGCTTGTACCTGTTTTGCATGCCTAGTACCCTCTAGATATATGAGAAACTGCTCTCTTGAAAAGCTAGCTAATTACATTTAGTCTGGTTTGCATGAATATGAGTTTTTCCAAGTCAGGCAGTCATTTTATATGCATTATGTACATTTTCCCTCTCATAAAATACAGTACATCAGAAAATTTCTTTAGTTTAGTGTCTGAAATTTGTTGTAACTTTTGTGAATTGTCTGCAACTAAATAATTGAGTCTGTAAGTACTGGGGTGGGGATGGGGTGGGATGGGATGGGGTGGGATGGGGTGGGGTGGGGATGGGGTGGGGTGGGGATGGGGTGGGGATGGAGTGGTGGTGGTGGCAAGCATTGATTAAAAGCTTGAACAGAAAATGCTTTCCTTTCTCCTGGGAAACTGAAGAATTGTGTTTCTTTATATTTGTCATTATTGTATATATGCATATGTTACTGCTGTTCATTTAATTGGTTTTAAAATTCAACTACAGAATAAGAAAATCAAGGCACTCTCCTCAACAAAAGTTGTCAAAAAAAATTTGTTGAATTAAAAATGAGAACAGTGGAATGATAAGTGTCCAAAATGGTAAGTATACCATAGGAAGCCATGGACAATTATTAAATCCAGAAAACGATAAAATTACAATGTAAAAACAGAATGATTGCACAAATTCTGCAGAAATGCACAGCTGATCAAGTGTTTCTTCTCTCTTTGTGCTTACAGGTGCCGTCATTCAACGAGACTTGTGTGATGCTGAATGCAGGAGAAAACTGCAGCAGACTGATGGGATATCAGGCTGTGTACAGACTTTGTCTAGGCCTGGTGGCCTTCCACTTCATCCTGATGTTGCTCACTCCATGTGTACCCTCTAGCAACCACTGGCGGGCCTCCATACAGAATGGGTAGGCCTGCCTCCCTATCTCCATCTAATCGGCTCCACTGTGTGTCTTTTTGTTCTGTCCTGGTCTAGCTCCCCTTGTGGGTTGTGGGTTGGAATAGACCCACTGCATTTCCCAATGCAATTCATAAGAGAGGAATAGATAGGGACATTGTGACGTGATTTGCGCTTACTTGAATTGTTCTTGTGATATGCCATGCTCAATGGTCTTGCATAGCCTACAAAGGCTGATGGGCAGTAAAACTCCATCCATCATCCTTCATGGTCTCGCCCTTTGTGTGTCTCTTACCTACACTTTTCCTGCTTTCTTCCTTGTCTTTCTTCTTACCAAATATTTAGTCCTCCTTTGGTCCTATCCTCTCTCTCTCTCCACCCGCTACTGCTGCTCCTGTTCTTGCTGCTCCTGCTCCTGCTGCCCCTGCTCCTACACTTCCTGAATCCTCCCATGCTCCCACTGCTGCTCCTGCTCCTCCTGATTCTGCTCCTCCTGCTCTTGCACCTCCTGCTCCTGCACCTCCTGAATCCTCCCATGCTCCCACTGCTGCTGGTCTTGATCCTCCTCCTGCTGTTGCTTCTGCTCCTCTTGCTTCTCCTCCTAGTTTTCCTTCCTCTTACCCATGCTTCTCCTGCTCCTGATATTCCTTCTTATTTATTCTCACATGCTTTTCTTTTTTACTGACATGTTTTCTGCAGTCATCACTTTTCAACTTATGATGGAAATGTTTAATGAGGAAAATTGGATGTAAAGATTGCTTCAGTTCTGCCGGCTGCCATCCAAGTCTTTTGTTATGCTGTGATTTTCTGTATCTTTTCAGGTATTGGTTTATAAAATTCATGGCTCTCGTAGCATTTTGCACAGGTGCTTTCTACATTCCACAAGAATACAGCACATGTAAGTGGGCAGTCAGATTTACTGAATAATGAAAGAAAAATATTTGTTTTGGTTGTAGATTCAGTGCAGTGCTTGTTTGATATGGAAACTCATACTGTGATTCAATCCAATAGAGCAAGAAAAGAAAGAATTGTTTGAACTTATTACATGCTTGACAGATTATTGTCTTCGCAGAAAAAATGTACTAATCAAATGGAAATATTGGTAAAGCTTCTTTCTTGTGTAGATCTATTTCATATTTGCAAATGCACAAACAAAACATCTGACTCTCTAGGAACCAGATCATTACAGCACAACAGGTGAGTCTTTTCATACAAGAAGTTTGTAATCATTAGTCTAATAACTATATTGACCTAACAATAAAACATTTCATTATGATTTGTGCTTCCTTATAGGCAGAGAAAATTATTGAAGTAATATAAAACAGCTCAATATGGTGTGTGATGTAAAGCTGTGGTAAATAACACCAACATTACTCTTGTTGAGCCTTCTTGCATGGTGTTGATGCCACTGTGATGAATGCGTTTCCTTGCAGACTGGATGTATGTAGGAATGGTGGGTGGCTTCCTCTTCATCCTCATGCAGCTTATTCTCCTGGTAGACTTCACACATTCCTGGAATGCCAGCTGGTGGGTCTGCAAGCCATGAGGCTCTAGAAACCCACAACTGTAGACTTTGAAACCGCCTTGCTTGGCTTTGTGCACTACATTGATTGGAGCAGAACATGATTAAGTTTTATAATCAATAATGACACTGAATGTATAGGTTACTTGGAACCTAAAGGAAGTTATGATCAATTATTTTTATTTATATATATATATTGGGGGGGGGGGGGGGGATGTATAGATTGTATCATCTACTCAAAGTAGCCAATGAATAAACAATGAGTGTACAAGATTCACTTTTATTACTAATGTATCCAGCAGCATGAATGTCATTGATTCATCACCGTAAACTCTTTCATAAAAACTTGAACATCAAAATAATGGAATGGATTGCATTTTTATCATTTGGAATCCTCAACATTCTACTCTATTATGTTTTGTCAGGGTTGGAAGAAAACGGGGAGAAAGGAGAAAATGTGGATATGCAGGTAATGTGCTTCATTAGAACTTTCTCATTCTTTGGTGAGCCAAATACTTCGCAAATATACTAGAGTTACTTCATGTTCTGATAGTATTAAATATGTAGACATTTTTTTAACACCCCCCAAAAAAAAGACAGGGAGATTCATCCAGCCCAGTAGTTCATCGTCCAGCCTTTTTAATTCTAGTATTTATAAAAACAGGGGGGGAAAGTTGCATAAAAGCTGCCTTTTGTTTTTAAAATGGGAATGTCTTACATAAGTTTTCTGTTAAAAAAAAGTTTGCTGAAGTGGAATTAGTTTTATTTCTATTTTACTCTCTTCCTTTTGTGACAAGTGTCTACTCCTTACATTTCAAGACAACCTAAGTACTATCCTAAGCATCTAAACTTTTGTCAATTTTGTGTTTCAGCCACGCTGTTCTGTGCAGTGTTATTTTTCGTCATGTGCATACTGGGGGCCATTTTGCTGGTCATCTACTATGCAATAAACGACTGTGAAGCCAACCGCATTTTCATTGGCCTCAATATTGGCCTTTGTCTGGTGCTCTCAGTACTGACACTGCTCCCGTGCACAGAGAAATGTAAGTGTCTTCTTGTGTTGCCTTTCTTTTTTACATTTAAATTTGTAAAAGCTCTTTTTAATATGTTAATTGGATTTGAAATGTCTTCCTCTACATTGTGATGATATTGATCATTGAGACAGCAACACATTTTGATGATGAAAAAAGATATGCAATGAATGTGAAATGAGAATGTGTTGTGTCACTATGGTCTTTCCTGGGGAGAAGGAAAATTCCTATGTTGGTTTGAAGTGATCTGTCATTACATGTATAACAAAAAAGAACCTATTGATATTTGAGCACAAACAAATTCAAAGCATGCTCTTAGGCAAGTGCAACAACAACAAAATAGTGGTTATGGTAACATGGAAAAATATAAGTAGGGCTGGTAGGTAGGCCTGACTTTTTTCTTATTTTTTTAAAGGCCAGATTGAGTGTGCACATGTGTGTGTGTGTGTGAGTATTGGTATGTTTTCAGAAACATTTTGTACAATGTAAACAGTAGATTCATCCAAACATAAATCCCTTTTTTTTATTTGCAAAAAACACTTTTTTACTTTAATCATGCTTGAAAGGAAAATGGGTCAGCATGCAGTTTGTTGTTTACCTTCAATTTCCTTTATTTTTTTTATTTTTTTTATTTTTTTTCTCTCTGACCAAAAAAAAGTTTAGGGTCAGCAGAAAGTTAGAGGGTTGGTCAGGTTACCATGAACAAGACTTTTTTCAGCCTCACTGGGATGGTAATGCAATTTTATTTCAAATCTTAGTCAACAATATGTTCATGGATTACTTTGTAGTGGGATAGAGTGTGAGGTGGTTGAAGACTGATGCATCCCAAGAATCATTCTTGGGGAGAAAGTTGGTCATTTGTTTTTTAATGCTAGTCACTGTGTGGGAAAGGAGTACCCACTTCAGGTGCCTGCTGTGTGTTTCAGTCAACCCCAATGCAGGGATGCTGCAGGCCTCTGTCATCAGCCTCTATGTCCTCTACCTGACCTGGTCTGCCCTCTCCAGTGAACCGCCAGAAACTAGTGAGTCTGCTCAGAGAATGAACAAATAAATAAATGATTTTATTCTTTAGGCCACCAGCCTGTCACAACCTAATTGTTCGAACATCGCAATGGTTGTTTTTGAGGCTTCTTGTCGTCTCTTGAAGGCATAAGAAAAGTGCATCACATTTGACCTCATGAGTCTGCAGAAAGAGAGAGAGAGAGAGACAGAGATGGATAGAGAAAGCAAGGTAGGCAGATGAAAAGACATCCATGTACACTGATTTCACAGGAGATAAAATAATCTGATCCCTTGTCTTAGTGCTTCACTAACTAGCCATGCTGAGGAAAGGATCTCAGCCTGCTCATGCTCAATTATTCTGCACACACACACACACACACACACACACACACACACACACACACACACACACACACACACACACATTAACATGTACACATACACATGTGCACACGCATACACATACACACACACACACACTGAAAAAGTATATCCTATCATTTTTTTTCTGACCTCACACCACTTCCCCTGACTTTCTCCAGTCAATCTGCTGGAGACCATAAGGACCAAGGCGCGTCTGACCACCGAGGATCTGTTAAAGAAGCAGGAGGTGGGCTTGGTGTCCATGCCGGGCCAGCACTACTCCATGGTGCCTAGCAACATGACTAACAGCATCTTCAAGTGCCGCCCTGCCCCCTCCTTTCCCCACAGCGAGCTCATCTCCGCCTATGCTGGCCTCTTCATCACCTTCATCATGGCCATCTACTCAAGGTAGCATCAGTCTTTGGTTTCACTTTTTTTTTGTTTTGCACTTTAAGATAAACCAAAAAAAGATAATTTCACTGTTCAACTTGACAGAAATTGAAAGAAATTACTTTGTTTGACAGTTTCTCAAAGAGAAAATTTTGTTAGAACTATTAAGTGTGTGTGTTTCTCTTTTGTGGTTGACCATTGTGAAAGAGTTACTCCATAAATGAACAGTATCACTGCAGTGCATATGTTAAAGCTGGAAAGAATATCAAAAATAGCCAAATGGGAATTTAATTCCTCATTTTTCTGGGGATTATTTCTGGGAATGTTTTCTTGTTTTTAAATATCATTTTTGACAGTTTTGAATTGCAAGGTGTCTATTCTGTATTATCAACCGAAGAACATCTCAGCAAGATATGAAATCTTTGTTCAATCAAATCCACATGTTTCTAGCCAAAAATTCATTAAAAACCTGCCTTAAGCAGTGAAAAGCTAGGGTTCAAAATTGTATTAGCTCCCATACACATTGCTGTTATGTTAAAATAAATGCAATAACCAAATATCTTAAACTTCTGAATTGTTTGTTCTTGAATGATATTCATGGTACATATAGACAGCAAAATATTTAAGTTATTAGTTTTGTCAGAGTAACAGCAAAGTAATAACGCTTGAAAATGTTTCCGTTACACAATTATAATCAATGGAGGATAGTGTATGCTAGTGAGCAAAATATAATTTCTCTTTGCCAATCCTTTCCAGTGTCAGAACTCCTGCCCAGGCTCACAAACTTGGCTTTAAACGGAACACCACTTCAGTAAGTGGATCTTTGATTTGCTTGCCTTGCAGTCTTGTTATTTCATTTGTCATTCATTTGAGGAGTGTGAGACTTGTAGTGATGGCAGTACTTGCCGATGCTACTTTGGACCTTCTTGACCACTGCCAAAGACTACCCATACTGGGCCAGAGTCTTTTTGGAGGCATGTTGACTATTAGGCTGACTATAGATGTTAGTTGTTCATCAGTCCCACAGGACCATGGATTTGTGCTGCTAGGGGCCAGCCCCGTCTTGTTGACAGCATTTGCTGTGACTGTGGAAACCAATGCAGGAGTGACAGTCCCAGCCACTGTGCCCCGCATATGAAGGTTGACACAGGTCTGCTGTTTGGCCTTCCTCTGGAGGTCACTGCCATCTGCCAGGTCCGTCAGATTCCTCTCAAACAGAGAGTGACCCCCCTGTGTCTCCAGACTTATCAAATAGCCCTGATCATTCTACTGGACACAGATGCAAGTCATAAAGGACTGCTCTGGTGTAACATGCATCTGTAACCACTCAGTGCTCTCCTTATCAGCTGGAGCCTGTGGTTGCTGAGCTTTTGGGGCCTGCCTCACCATCTCAGCCAGTTTCTTTCTTAGGTATTATGACTAAGCAATGCTTTGGTGAAGGTTATTTTGTGCAGACACCCTCCTTCCATAAGTCTGGTTTGATTATTCAGAGGATCATTGATTAATTTAATATTAATCCCATTGTAGTTCTTTTTTAACAGAAACACATGCAACATATTACCCTGTTATTTATTAGATCAAACATGTATATTAAATGTAAATTTGACAAATGAATTCTCTCACCTTTAAAATCAAATAAGAGGTATTGTATGCATTCACTGATCATAGTTTGCCAAGAATGTTTCAAGCAGTTTGCATAGACATGAATTCTATGTCATAAAAATAGGTAGTAAATGATGTCCATACGAAAAAACAGACTGTCTGACCTATTTTTTCTGCTGACAAAAAGTCAACAACAATCTGCCATGGAGGTACATTATGAAGTTTTTCTGGCATACTTAGAAATATTAAAATTAAACAAACAAATGAACAAACAGAAAACCCTGACTTTCTCTATACATAAATTGGGAATAATTTTTTGTTTATCTGTAGGTAGGCCATAAGACTTTGAACCTTGGATATTGCATGAAGTCTGTGTTGTGTTCCTATTATTCTACTTCCATAAAGAATTGTTTTGAATCCTTGTTCATCATGTGATATATTATCAAAGTTTTAAAGTAGTCAGTTTTTTGTTCAATATTTTATTTTCAGGAAGAAAAGGCCTGTTGCTGTTGTATTATTCAGAGAAGTAAGTATCACTGCCACTGTCATTTTTTCCTATGAAAAACTACAATATGAAAAATTTCTTGCAAAAATTATTTGTAAGGCTTGTTGCTTATGTAACCAAAGCCTATCAAGTGACCATCTTCAAGTATCCATATTTTAGTGCTTGGAAGAATATGTTTATTGCAGTACTGTTTATCTAGACATGATTATCTTCCTGATATAGAATCATGAATGCATTGCTTTCAATATATCAGGCTGCCTATATCTGTAACATTTGTTCATTATCGATAGTTATAATTGTAGAAAGAAAGTTTGTTTCATCCAAATGGATCATCAGCACTGTAATCATTCCTGAGACTATTATGTCCAGTTGAATCCATCACAACATCAAAAGTATGGTGAGCATGCAGCTGTGGCTTCTGTCAAGGATTTCCCCCCCAGGTGAGCATGGGCAAGCAAACCATTTAGATCCTCATGCCCTTCCTGTCTTCCAGGAGACAACCCCTCTGAGCGTGGGGGTCAGAAGGTGATCCACAATGAGGAGAAGGGTGTCACCTACCCCTATGCCTTCTTCCACTTTGTCTTCTGCCTGGCCAGCCTCTACATGATGATGCAGCTCACCAACTGGTACCGGTAAGGAATCAGGTTTTAGTGCACATGTGAAGGTGATGTGGAAATGTAAGGCCAACAGAATATAATAGTTGTGGCTATGGTAATCCCAATAGCAATTTCTATTTTAAATCAGGCAGGGCATGTGATGGAAAGAAAGAGGAATTAGAGAGGGAGGGGAGGGGGGTGGGGTGTTTTGTGTGTGTGTGTGTGTGTGTGTGTGTGTGTGTGTGTGTGTGTGTGTGTGTGTGTGTTAGCATTTGATACCTGAGTGTGTTTTGGGTGGGGTTGTTGTTGGTGTTTTTGACACTTTGAAATGTAAATAATGTACTATCATATATACTGTTATGTAAATAGGGTATAGTAGTCCTACATGTAACCCCTTTTAAACAGGCCTGTTTAACGCATAATAAATTATCATTTAAAGAGCAATAAAATGTATTGTATTTATTGTATTGTATTGTAGTGTAGTGTAGTGTATTGTATTGTAGTGTATTGTAGTGTATTGTAGTGTAATATAGCAAGAAAAAATAGGGTTGGTAGGTTGGACTGAACTTTAAAAAAAATTCTAAGAAGAGGCCAGATTAAACATAAATCACAATTTCAAACTTTGAAAAAGATTTTGCTTTAAAAAAAAGACATTTGTTTTGTAAAGATGACTATTGAGTGTGGTATGTGGATTTTTCTACATGTTTTGCATGGGAAATTACAAAGATTCAGTCTAGATTGTCAGTGAATGAGATTTTGATGATCTTAGTACAAAAGTAGAATTGATTTTATTGGACATTATCTCAGTCTAAACCTCATCAGAGATATCACTCATACATGCCAGACATTTTCAAAAGAGGTCACTCATTATACATAAAATTTATCTAAAAAAACAGTACTCATTATCCAGCAAGATGTAGCTCCCTCTGATGTGCAAACCTCCTATGAAACTAATGCACAGAGATTACATAGGTTGCTATTGTAGTACAGTGGTTGGCGGTTGAGGCTGTAGAACAAAATAATACTCGAAGCTCCCACACCTTCACCTTTCTGCATCTCAGGCCGGCAGAGACTGATATCAACAAGTTTGGCACCAACTGGGCAGCAGTGTGGATCAAGATGGCCTCTAGTTGGGCCTGTGTGGTGGTCTACATCTGGACGCTGTTTGTGCCGAACTTCTGTCCAGGGAGAAACCTCTCATTCCCCCAGACCCTGGATGTGGATCCCCCCACTGCCCTGACTACTGAGGACAGTGACGCAGAGAGCTCCCAGAGAAGGCCATCCCCAAACAGGCAGGCAAGGTCACCCAACAGAAGTCGTACCAGTCTTGTATAGCTAAAGCAGTAGAGATGTTGTGTTGGATGAGTGAAGGACTGACGGGCATCTTTATGCAGCATCTACATCTTTTAGAATCAGTGAGTTGCATGTTTGACTATTTGGAAGCTGCACACTGCACACAATACTTTATCTAAATAATATATCTTCTTCTACCTGGGATCAGATCTGGTGTAACATATCAGATATACTTCATTTTTGTCTTGCAGAAGTGGTCCTATCATTGCCTGTTTCACTCTGTGTTCTCCCAGAATTGGCCAGAATGACAGGAAATCTGCAATGAAAATAGGCTCTTATCTTCCTGAATAGTATGAGCATGTTTACATATAATATGCATGTTTGTACACAACTTATTACAAAAAAATAATTTGGCAGACACAACTTTTCAAACAAAAAGATCTGTGTGACCACCATGAATGAGCACACTAGTGCAGAATGAGTTTCATAGTATTGTCTTCTTTCTCTGCTGTCTTCTGCATGTACTGCACTGTCAGAATGTATATTTATCTGGCTCTGTTATGCAGGAAATCATCGGGTAAAATTTCAGTCCATGAGCACATTCACTGCTAAAAGTTCAAGAGGGGAGTTGGTTAGTGACACTTTTTCCACATGTGCAGAGATTGTTGAAGGTTGAAGAGTGATGAGTCTTCAAACTGGAAGGAAACTTGTAAAGTGGTAAGGCTCAGGAAAAGAAAAAAATTACATATTGTGATGGAAGATGTGCCACGTAAATTACAAATGGATCTTGGCGTTTTGTGCCTTTCTTTTTTAACTCAGTTCTGAATTTTGAAATATTTTAATGTTTGTATACTTTTTACGCATGTTGAGAAATCTCACCGTATTTGTACGCTTGCCACATTTTGAGTTGTGAAATACATTTGCTTGGATACAGAATATCTTGTGAGTGATAGCATACTTTTCCCAGAGTTGTGTTGAATATATGCTGGAACTTTAGAGATAGATTTATTTATTACCAGTACATGCTCTCAGATTGATAAGGGTTTCTAGTAGGTATATAGCAAAGAATAGCAACACACACACACACACACACACACACACACACACACACACACACAATGTGGTTTAGATTTAATAGAGTGCACTTTTCTGTTTGGTTGATCTTAACAAGGTCGTGCTTTGTCATTGGAGAGATGTTGGTTTTAAACCATGCAGTTACATGAAATGACTGGCCTGGGATGTTGAAGACTGAAATGTCAGCCATGAAAGTGGCATGGATGTTGGGTATAACTCCTTCAGGAAAGGGCACACATTTCAATGCCCTCTGCAACAAGATTGGCCTTTTTTTTTTCTTCTGTTGTAAGAATAGGGACCACAGGATTTTGTTTTCTCAATTTTACCATTACCTTCTCTATCAAAGTGTGATAAACAGGGAGGACAATGGGACCAAATAGGATTTTTCTAGCAAAGTATTTCATTTTATGTGAGCTGTAATGATATGAAGTGTGATTTTGCATACTCACCTTTTTACAAAATCCTTCCATGCTGAGAAAAATCCTGTTGCTAAAAGATAAGAATTAGTTGTGATACATGATTCTCATGAGGCATTGCAGAGGATGTTGACAGTCAATGAAAGATTAAACTCTGCATAGTATAATGAATCATATGACTGTTGAAGCCTAAAAAACCGTTTTGTCCTTATGATGAGATCCTGCCATAGGCACACATGCACAAATGATTTGTATGTATTCCATCTCTAGCAGTTTACAGCCATTCATGCATCTCGTTTCAATTATATATCCATACTACAATGTATTTATGCATGTTTCAGTGCATATACACGTATAATTAATCTGCATCAACATTACCTTGTAACTTTTATCATAGCATGTTTTGTTTATACATGGAACCTTTGAATCTTTGTGTTCACATCTCTCCAATGCTGTTATCAGATCTACTCAGGGAATTCATTCTACTGAAAACTGGAAGGTCACTTGGCATGTTCACTTTGTGTTTGAGTGAGGTCTTTGATGTTTGTGGCTCTGTGGCCGAGTGGTTAGCACGCTGGACCTACAGTCGCTTGCGGCCAGTGGGTACGGCGTTCGAAGCTGCGCGGTTCCCAGAGTTGCATCCTTGAGCAAGATACTTAACTCGCATTGCTTCTCCCCACCCAGGAGTAAAACCGGGTACCTGTGAGGGCAATGTTGGCAAAATGTAGTGTGATTAACCCTTGTATGCGGCCAAGCGCCAGCATCGGGTTGGAATACTCCCCAGGGAGCGGAGTTGGTGCTGGTACCTGACTGTGTGCGTCTTAAATATCTGTCACTATGTTTGTTGTGAGGGACCAGTGAGGGGATTGATCAAGATGCCCAGTGATCAGGGGGTAAACAGTGTAAAGCGGTTTGAGACCCAGGCAAAGGGTGTAAGTCGCTATAAAAAACCACACCTTTACCTTCTTTTTTATGTATTGAACTGTTTATATTAAAAGGGTATGTAGCTTCTGTCCCTGCCTGTTGTCCCTGTGGCTTTTCTGTTTGTCCCATGCATGGCTGTGGCTCTGTAGCAGGAATTGGTGGCTTGGTTTTTGAAGAATAACAATGATGGAAAAATGGCAAGAAACTCCCAACAGAGCGAGGCAGCAGAAGGTCTTCAGAGGAAGAGCCCCAATCAGCAAGAATTTCAGCCTTTCAAACTTCCTGACACTCTAGGGGGGAGGGCCACATCTGGTTATAGCTCCAGGTGCCCCTCTGCTGCCTTCAGTTTTGCACGAAAAAAATTAGGTAAACATGTTAATACTCCATATGTCCATGTTGAATTATCAACTGAGAATAGTCTGCAAGCAATCAACCAAGCACTGAGCTAGTTTTCCAGATACTTATGTTCAAGTTGCCAAACGTTTTGCTTATCCATATTTAACTTCTTTTTTATTTTTTTAGTTTTTTTTAATACCCATGCAAGTATGTGAAACATGCTTTAATGCCTCAAAAATTGCCATATTTTCCGAGGATGCAGTTAACACCTTAATTGATGACAAGTTTTCTCCCCCAGTGCAGATACCATCAAGCTATCATGTAGTTTACATTGTATTCTATTTTGCTATTTAATGTGATGGAGTATTTTTTTCATCAGGTCAAAAAGCAATTTTCTACTTCTTCCTGTTTTTTTAATTTAAACATATATCCTTGTGTTACTTCCCTTTGACTTTTGTAGAAAATGCTTCATAATGTTTTATGCATCAGTGGGATTGACAGAATCTCTACATACATGTTTTTATCAGTCCACATCCATTTCTTTGTGGCAGAATGTTCAGTTGTATTGTGTAAGGCTTGTATTATATTATAAGTCTTATTTGCACTTTATTTCGTTTATGTTGCCAATGCTAAAAGGGTAACAGGAACATGCCTATATAGTGTTTTGATTGGTAGAGTCTACATGAAAACTGTTCATGTGTTGATGTTATTTGACCATCTGTAAAAAATAATAGTTTATCTCACATTTTATTGGCTTGTAGGAAAACTTTCACACTCCATTCCAGCAATATGAACCCTCCTAGTCTATATTTTCTTGTATATTCCTTCTTTTTGCCATGATCTAATGTTTTACAGTTTTTAACTGGTAGGATTATGCATTCCGTCAGCCTTCTATTATTTGCATCTCCCATTCCATGTAGATTTTCATTTTGATTTGCATTGTTCAAGTATGCATATTTGGTACAGTTGTTTCTTGTTTGTGCTGGGTTTTTTTGTCCTTGTGGCAGTGGGGGCTGAATGTGGATTTAGTGGGGCATTGTGGGTTTGAATCACTTGGTAATATCTCTTAATAGCAAGTATGTCTTTAAAAACATGGTAATTTCTTAAAACACCACTATTGGATTCAAATTTTACATTATGTTCAGAACATGTTGACTTTTTACATCCTGCTGAGGTTTTGTATGTTAGACTTTAAAAAAACAACACCTTTCCTGACTTAAAGTCTACCTCCAGTTATGGCATTCCCATTTATTACCATAAATGTATATTTCTGATGGGTAAGTTTGAAAATTGTTTTGATGATGCTCAATTGAATTTGGCAGCACCTCTCTCTCTCTCTCTCTCTCTCTCTCTCTCTCTCTCTCTCTCTCTCTCTCTCTCTCTCTCACATTTTTACTTGTCTCCCCTATCAAAAGGAAAGTGTTTTCTTACCAGCAGCACCATTTTGTATAGAATTATTGTTAAAACACAATTATCTATAAAATGACTGTTTATGGCAAGTTTATGGGGAGGTTTGTACATATTTCATCTGGGAGAGCATCTTCCATAAGCTGATACTACAGTGCATACATTGTTATTGCTTTTTGATCTTTTAAGGCTCTCAGGGCAGACTATTCCATGAGCAGTGACTGTAACAGCTGGGAGTATTGACAAGCTCTTAGACGTAGAGAGATTGAGAACATCCATGCATGCATGATCAAATGATAGCTTCATTCTGAAAGGAATCTGATGATGAAACAATAGAACCCAAGACATTCAGTAATCTAGAGATTTTGTCGTGTTGTAAAAGTTTGTCGCCATCATCCATACCTCACGTTTTGCTCATGCAGAATGGCTACCTACAGACACCTCAGTTTAGATATTAATTGTTGACAAATGGTTTTTACGATTATTGGAAATTTTCCATGATGGCAATACATGGTGACCTCTAGTTTGTGGTGCCTCCCCACCCGTACCCCCCACCCCAACCCCCCACCCCCGAATCTTTATTGTCTTTGTGGCCTTTTGGATTGTCAGCAGCAAATCTCACCATTGGCAATATGCTGACAGTACAATTCACAGCCTTAATGTTTTCTGTGTTGCCTGATGACTTATGTACCACCATATGCAATGATCTGTATACATATGCACATTTTATGGTCATCTTGATCATCTTGCTTATTGATTGGCTGATAGAGACTTGGTACATTTTCTTATCTCAACCATCCTGGCATTTCTGTTAGGCTAATTTTTGTGACATGCTGCATAATTTTCTTGGGTGAGTTACTGGATTTTATTTTGTGATACTGAAATTTGCCTGACAAAAGAGGCTATTACAAGGCATGAAATTTGGGCCCAGTTCCAAATGTTGTGCTGTGCTTGTAATGGAACCTGTTTAGTGTACTCAAGGCAATTTGTTTTTTACTGCACTGTTGAGGAACATTCCTATATAATGTGATGAGGCAAAGATGCTGGAATAGTGTACTTAAGGAAAAGGAAAGGCTTGTGTTTGATCTATACAAAGTGATAGTGTCTTTTTTCCTCATGACTGTTGTTACAAGTTGAGGATTGTCTTCAGAATTTTCAGAAGGTGCTACGACTTATTTGGAAGATGTTTGATCAGAGATATTTTATTATTGTTGTGTGAAATGGGCATCTTGATCAAAACTTTTTTAATAGTGGGATTGATTCCCAAAAGTCTTCAGCAAGTCTTTTTCTTTCTTTCTTTCATATCAAATGATGTTCATGTGAAGTGCCAGTTTCTGTAGAGTATTTTGGCTCCCTCTATCAGCATTGTCATCATAGTATGTGCCTTTGTTCTTCCTCTCCCTGTATAAGTCCTATGCTACCATATACTGCTCCTAGCCACCCGTGAAAGGATGAGTTCCCTCATGTGCTTTCCTTCTTGAATTCATTGTTCAATATTTAAAGATCATGTGGTTATTTTGTGCCAGGACTTGCACACACAGAATACATCATCACTACTTTTGAGGAGGAAAAGGCTGGGAAGAGCTGTCCCCTTTTACTGGCAGCTAGGCATGGTATGGGAGGAGTGTTCACTGTGGGGCATTACATGATAACTGCTGGTGCTCAGCTTGTGCCATGCTGTCAGCAATCTTGGTATGCAACTCAAACCATTCCTTTTTATGTTGCTTTGTGCAGTGAGCTCAAATATACATTTAAGTCGTGGTAAAGTTTTGTGCCTTAACAATTGTTGCATGAGACTGTTCTCAGAAGGTGTTACATGTGAAAATTGTTCTCACATTATCATGGATATCAACAGCAATAGCAATGGTGTTTTGAAGTGTTGCAATGCTGACAAAATAAGTGCAGCAATTATTAATCAGTACTTGTAGTTCTGTGTGTGGCATGAACATGATAGTTCTGTTCTGGAAATGCTGTTCTGTTCCAATTTTCTGTGGTATGTATGTATATCTTGCATGATGTTGCACGTTCACTTGTAAGACCCTGTGTATTATTTCAATGCAGTAATATGTGTATAACTAAACATTTTCGTCTGTAATAAAATGTATAAACAAAGAATGGATCATCGATCCTGAGTTGTTATGACTCCACTCTGCTTGATTTGATGGTCCTGTTACGTGTCTCCCTAAGTGATTCGTAAGAGGCGAATAACTAGGGACACCGTGACTTGATTTGTGTTCACTCTAAACTGTTTTAATGAGTATCATGCTTAATGGCCTTACCTAGCCTACAAAGGCTGATAGGACGTACAACACCATCCTACACCAAGCTACATATTTTCCTGTCTGTCTTTATCGCCCACCTTATCTCCCTATTCCCTCTTTTCACACCTCTCTGTGAACTTGATCCATTGGCCCCTATCTGTACGTCTCATGAGACACTGGGCTGCACGTTGAAGCTGGACTGGTGAGCAGCAATGGCTGTGGCTGAAAAGCAGCATTCTGAGGCTGGTTTCCCAGACTCTGGCTATGCAATCCAAAGCAATCCAGAGGGCGTTTCCGGTATTATGTCAAGGTCCAGTGGTTAGAGTGCTCCCTCACTGTCACGTGCAGGAGGTGGCGTTAGGAACTGGAAATCCTCGAATTGCATCCTTGGGCAAGGTGCTTCACCGTCTTGGCCTCTCCTGCCTGGAGATAGACTGGTCACTGGTCACTGCATATTGTTGATCAGGGGTGAAAGTCACCAAGAAAAATTTCCCTCGAGAAAAAAGAAAAGAAATTATGATGATGATGATTAAAGTTATACGGTATTGAAATCGGGATGAAACAGCAGACAGTCTGGTTTTGGAAACGGATATATTACAAGAACAGACTGATAGGGCGTTGCATATGATTACAGTGATCACTTAAGAAAACCCACTCGGAGACACCTCTTTGAATTGCTTTGGATTACCTATCCGTAGGCCTCGGAAACCCACCTCATTAATGACAGTGTCTCGATCCCACACTTGGGACCTATGAGTGGTCTGGGTTTGAGGCAAATAGAGCCCGTTGCCAGTAGTTTCTGTCTCTGCTCTCTTCCTCAAGCTGAGCTGTCCACACATTCTCTGCAAACACTCCAGGAGTCCTGGCTCTCTGCAAACACTCCAGGAGTCCTGGCTCTCTGCAATCACTCCAGGAGTCCTGGCTCTCTGTCAATAAATCCAAACTGTTTATGTCTGTGCTCGCTAGCTTCGTGTCCGTGAGCCCTAAATGACTGCATATTTAATTAAGGTTTTTTCTGGCATTGATTCTCTGTTCTTCCCATGTATTTATTTCCCCATCCTTCCCTACCCCCCTTCCAGCTCTGGGTTGCGGGTATAAATAGAGCTCACGTCTCCATATGCAATTCATGACAGGATGACAACTAGACACCGGTAGATTGAGTCTTGATCTGCTCGTGTTCCCGCCTGGATAGCCAATGGCCGTACATAGCCTATGCAGTTTGACTGTCAATACGGCAATACAGTCTCATCCATCACTGCCCCCCCCCCCCCCCCTCTCTCTCTCTCTCTCTCTCTCTAATGGCTCAGCTGGTAGAGCGTTGGACTCTTGGTCATGCAATTATCTAATTCTCTTTCTCCTCTCTCTCTCTCTCTCTCTCTCTCTCTCTCTCTCTCTCTCTCTCTCTCTCTCTCTCTCTCTCTCTCCCAAACTGCCAAACTGTAATGCGGGCACGAAGAGTGAAGTTATATCAAGTTTGTAATGACTGTTTACACATACTCATCAAGCTCTCATTATGAGGTACTTGGATGAACTAATACTCTGACCTAAGCCGTGGTAAATATTCCTTCCATGCGCAAATGCCAGGAAATATATAAAGGAAATGTAGCTAGAACGAAGACCCTCCTGCACAGACATTTGCAGTCAATTTGAAGTGGCCTGTCACTTGTGATACAATTAACAAAGATCCTAGATAATAAGTCACAACCGGTCGGGCTGAAGTGACACCAGTTACCTCCCTTGGACATTAGCGGTATTGGCTGTCAATTAATTATTCCTCCTAAACTCACTCGATCCAATAGTAAAAACAAATAAACAAATGAAAATAAAATCGACGCGAGGAGTAACATAACACGCACAAGGTCCAGCACATATGTAATGCACTTTTATTGGAAGCATAATACATTAATTAGTAAGAACAGTGAACACGTGCGTAGAAACTTTTTTAACTCAACGCGAGAAGTCTCATATCAAGACCTGTACAAAAGAAGTAAAACAGTCAATGTACATTATGTACAAGTTGATGGTACAGAGATTCAAGTTCACAAAGGATAAAGAGAGAGAGAGAGAGAGAGAGAGAGAGAGAGAGAGAGAGAGAGAGAGAGAGAGAGAGAGAGAGAGAGAGAGAGAGAGAGAGAGAGAGAGAGAGAGTTTTTGAGCTGTCACATCTAAGAGCCACGACAAATGATATGTATCAGTGTAAAATTTCCATTATGATAATATCAATACGGATACAGGTAGAACTGAAAACGCTTTTTCAATCATTCTATTGAAAATATGAATTCTTCTCAACCTTCACAGAATGCAGAACGTTGGAAAAATTATGCGAATCCTTGAGAGAATGTTAATTTGCTTTTGTGAAAATACGTGAGACGAGATGGTCTGAGTTATGGTGAATGTGTCCGCGTTCATAAACTTGCGTGTCTGCATGCAAGCATGAGCGTGTATGTGTGCTTGCGTGTTCGCATGTGTATGTGCTTGCATGTTTGTGCATGTGCGGTTGCGCGCTTAAAGGTGTGTGTGTGTTTGTAGGTATGTGTGTGTGTGTGCGTGCGTGCGTGCGTGTGCATGCGCGCGCGCCCGCATTGAGGAGAGAAGTGAAAGTGCATGTGCTCCCGAGTCTGTACGTGTGTTCGTGCGAGGGAGGGGAACGGGAATATATTGGTGTTGTGGGGGTATGGAGGTTGGGGGAGACATGTGGGGGTAGGGGGTTATGAGGTAGATAGTAGGGCTAACAGGGGGAAGGGGGGAGAGGAGAAGGGGGAAGGGCGGGGAGGGGGGAGGGGGGAAGGGGGGACGCCTCGAGACTCAAGATGAACAGACCAGCACTGGCTAAGAGGCACAGAAAGATACATGCCTGGGGAAACAAAGGAAGAATCTAGGTGGTCGAGAGATTCGTCATTGTAACATGTTTTTTTCTCTCATGTACCCCGGCCAATGTACAAAAATCATCTGTTATATCCCATGTATATCCCTATATCACTAGCTACCAGACAAGCTTACTGCAAATGATCTGCAAGATGTGATGAGCGAATCAATTGCTACCATCCAAAACTGAAAATAACAAATCCTGTCAGGAACAGCTGTCATTCAAGGGGATGCCAGCAAATGGCCATATCTCATTTGAGATAGGATATTTGGCGTCAGTTAATGAGATGCTCCTACAGATAAAACAGATAAACACAAATACCAGTAAAGATAGTAATCTCATGTTGCCGAAAATATACCACACGGGTGTAATGAGTACTGAATGAATACTAATGTCTACTTTCTAACTACAGATACAGGGAAATCCCTTTTAAGTACAATGATTATCTCAACATTAATAGCACCCCACCCCCACCCACCCCACTCCACCCCCCACCCCTAAAAAAAGCAGGCTTGTATCTACAATAACATCATCATGTTATCAAGGAAAAGAACAGAAATCATCATACAAATAGCCATAAGCGTATCAATGGACACATTTTTTCTCCAGCATACGCCACTTTGTGACTATGAAAGTTTGCTGTACAACATTAATTTCATTTTTAGTAAACATAGTTTAGTAAGCAAATTGTGACATACATATAGCAACCGAGAATGGCACATGCGTGCAGAAGACAATGAAAAAAGTCACCGAATTCTTGCTTTCTTACTGTGCATTCAGTCACGTTGCAATTCCAACATTGTATCAGGATCACGAAGTCCGTCGATGAATGGCTTCTTTTATCCTGTCCAGTTCGTGTCCACATCTCAACTAAAGACATGGCTTGCAACCCAACAGGAACATGTGCACAGTCTGGTCTTTTGTGCTTACTTTAAGGGTTCTGGTAGTTCCCTATCGTCAGCACTTGACGTTGCACAACACCTTTTCTGTTTGTCGTCTGCTTGCTTTCAACTCTGGCTAAAGAACTTGCCACGAAGTCACATCAGTGTACTTAGTGTTCCGACTTCGAATGTCTTGCACTGGAAGATACGCTCCTTTCAAACCAGCACACCGCTAGAAATCACAAGGTGAATATATTTCACTACGATCGCAGTCTTTGATTCTTCCTTATCAAGTCTAAGCTATATAGAGCTCACCAGACTTCAGTCCGTTGCACGACATCTACGACTTACACTTTTCCCTGTACTGGAGTTCTTCCATTCGCTTTTCCAGTTTCTCGCTGTACTTGCGCACGAAGCTTGTGGTGTCCACAGTCAGCCGAATCTCCCTTGGATTGTGGTTGCCAAGGTAACCCATGGCGACGTACTCTTTGGAAACGCGTAGTCGTGGACATTTGCACAGGTTGGGCACCCAGACGAACTCTCTAGACATGAGAGGCATGGAACTCCGGAAGGTCTGCACGATCTGAACGTCGTAGCGCGTCGTACTGTTCACGGCCGCCGACCCCAGTACCCGGATGGACGCCACTGCGAAGAATGAAATGTGATACAACAAATTAGTCAAATGTCAATGACGTTAGGCCTATATTTGATACGTTTTGTGCTAAAACACATTGGAGATAAGAGCAATTTTACCATTTTTGTTTAAACTTACAACTAAGGTAAGCAATTTTGCATCAGACGTTTCATCCACGAAATGTGCTCGAAACTTACCCTGCGTTCCGTTGCACTCTGCTTCATCTCTGCTACGGTGTAGCAGCCTCAAGAGTTTTGATTGGTTGGTTTTATTTAATAACTTTTAAAGCACATTATCATTAAAAGTATAGGGTTTTGGGGGCCCTCTTTGAATACACGAATCCCCAATATTATTTTACACTCACATTTATCACTCTTGATCGAAGAAACGACTAAATAAAAGTATTAGGGTCGAAAATCATTTATACACAATCTTTGGTGACGTTTCAGCCAGTGGCAGAGGTCAACTTCCTGTCAAGGTCGCGCAGCAGCTCGAGCGTCTCAGAAGGAGCTCTAACTGCTTCACACTAGAGTGCGCCACCTGCTGTGCCTAGCAACAATGAAGCTACAGAACTCATAGCCGCATTTGATTGGCTCATACTAAACAGAACTAATTGGAAGTCAATCTACGGACTTGCACGGTAAACATGCTTCAAACCATGGAGTTTACATACCATGGAAGTGGCAAACGTGCCGATTGCTGTCAAATTTCAAAGAAATAAATGTTTTCGTGCTCTCATCACCGTTGCAGAGTGGATTGTATGTCTTGGTTTGATAGTTGTAGTAAACGTCGGCATTTATACCCATGAGTGTAACGATTTAGCAGACGACACACATGTTTTGATTCCCTTGACCTTCCTCTATGACTGGTGATGGTTACCTCCCTTTTGTCATTAATGGATTTTCGACCCTAATGCTTTTATGAAGTTGTCTATTTGATCAAGAGGGATATAATTGAATGTGAAATCATTTTAGGGATTCATGTATCCAAAGAGGGCCTCCAAAACCCTCTACTTTTAATGGTAACGTGCTTTTAAAGTAATTAAAGAAACCGACCAATCGAAACTCGTGACCCTGCTACACTGTAGCAGAGATGAAGCAGAGTCAACGGAACGCAGGGATTGTCACAGGCTTCCGCAATTGAGGCTGCTTTTTTGACAAGTTCATTTATGATTAGGCCTATACTCTGACAAAACAGTCGTGGACTTTGCCGACATGTAATCCATTTATATGAGACTACTCACCAAAGTCACTCTTGCAAAATTGCTTCTTTGCATTCTTCACTGGCTGGCAGGGACCACATGACTCTGAGGACATAAAGCAGGAACAATTTCTCCTTCATCGGTTTGGCATGTAAACTTAAAAGTGAGGCCAGTTGTAATTATTCATATCGTCAGAAAATGTCACGAATGAAATCTCACTGGTTATATGCATGATTTTTAATGTAATGCAAACATAATATTCTTGAATACTAAATTATTCCAACTTGACGCGTACTTTCAAATTCGGCGTTCACCTTTTTTTCTAAATCCTGCGCCTATCCGATTGTTCCCTCTGCCATGCCTGTTGGTGCACAGTCTATAATTATTAGAAGACCATCAGCTGTTTCACTTCTCTGGATGTGTGTGTGTGTGTGTGTGTGTGTGTGTGTGTGTGTGTGCGTGCGCGCGCGCGCCTCCTATCGAGGCATTCGAGAATATATTTTTCTGAACGATTGGTCCTTATTAGGAACTTTTCCCATCAAATACCCATAGGGTTCCGACTCTGTAGCAGAACTTTTTCCGGGTATTCTCTGCAAGGTTTAGCTTTAAAAAAATTCATGTCTGTCCTGTGCAAGGTATCGGCTCCGTAATACAGGAACTTCCTTCCTGTCGTGTATGCTCTCGACGTTTACCTTTGTTTCTGAATCCTCCACGTTCGCGATTGTTCCTTCGCCCGTTCCTGTCTGTCCCCAATCTGTTCTGTCGTCTACCCTGTCCTCGCTGTCTACCTCTTCCTCGATCTCTAGGCGTGGCGTCGTTGGCAGTGCTGGGTTTGGACACCACTTTCTCACTTCCAGCTTCCAGCCCGTTCATCACCAGACTCCAAATGTGGGTCTCGGACAGCGTTGTCCTATGTGTGGTTCCAGGGTCAGGAGTCGAGGATAATCGGAAGTCATCGACCGTGGTAGGTGGCGTCAAACGTTGCGCTTCGTCCCGTACGACGTCATAAGGTAAGCGTGGCCTCCAGTACTCGTAGGTGACGCCGCGATTGTGCTCGCGGTAAAAGAGCTGGAACGAGAATGAGCAGGAACTGTAGTTAAAATGATTAGGAATGATGATCATGGTCATGGATGGTCTATGCTACAGTTCCCTATCTCGTTCATGAACTTCACAAATGTATGTAGTACCTACTTATCTTTGCAGAATCAAAAACATGTAGATCTACAATATGTGAACTTAAAATGAATTAAATACTCGTGTGTGAATTTGTACGCGTGGGTGTGTGCGTGCTTGCGTGCACGCGCGTATGCGTGGTGTATTTGCACCCCTTGCTGAAAATGCGCGTATTTGATCTGCTTGAGAAATGTTCGAACAGATCCTAATGAAGACGTGACATTGAACGGCAAGAAAGATGTATGTCAGGTGCTGGCTGCTTACGAAACATAGTTGTTGGTTTAGTGCTCTGGCAAGGGATTTTATTCACATCAACGTCTAATTGATTGACACGTAGATTTTACGTCTTCCACGTCTGCATACACTTTTTCCCCATCAACATTTTCCGATCCAAAGATCAAAGCAATGTTTATCATGCTGACCAGTATGTCCATGTCATCCATGGTGGGACCTTCCCCTGATATCTGCTCTTCCAGGTCACCTTGACGGGAGTAGGTGAAACGGGTGGAACCCACCCGGTATTCGCCCGAAGGACTGCGCATGTAGTTGCCATTGGTTACCATTCTTCTCGTCCCTCGGTCCATGACAGCTGAAAATACAATTAAGTGAAAGACCATCTTGAAAACATGAAGAAGATGGTATAACGTCTTGTGGGCATGTATTCAGAGTAGGGAAAAGAAAAGT
>JAWQFJ010001673.1:140000-145000 GCA_034096865.1 Theodoxus fluviatilis
CATCCATCCACTCAACCAACCAACCACCCACCCATCCACCCTTCCATGCGTCCATAAACCTATTCATTCATCCACCCAACAATTTCTGTTGTCTTCATCTATTGTGGTACGTCCTTTCCATTAAATTATACATACCTAATCTTCTTTTCTGTTATCAGTGAAAGATGTAGAATAAGGTTACCAGCCCTTGATAAGTCATCACAAAGTCAACCAGATGACCACTTGAAAAAGCACAATGCTTGGATAAATATATTTGTGGAAATTCTTCTGTCGAAACTTCTGGAAAATCACTTTCCAAATTTAGAACTCCTCACGGTCAGAATCAAGCAGATCGTTGAGATTGATACAGCCAAGTTATTAGTTAGACAATCTTCAAGTTTCAATGTGTCGAATCTAATATTGGGACTTTTCTCGCTTTAGTAATGCTCAGATTTGCAAACCTATCATTCCTGGTCATAAGGATACTCTTGTATCATCGAGTACCATCTCTTAACCCTCCTGGGAGCATGTCACAGGATGCGGTTCTTACTGCTATCTGCTCTGGGGTACTTGTCGGTAAAGGTCCTGTGGACGTGGGTGCAGGTGTCGTTGCGGCCTCCACACACGCCACACATGTCCTCCTTGGTGCTGGAGCCCATCTCGCCGTCACAGCCCAGTGCCTGCAATGGTCAGGTGCAACGATTACGGTTGAGTGAGCAGCTCAGCTGAGCATCGCCATTTGAAGATCCTACTTCAAACGAAATCTCAAGTAATCCCGTCCGCCCCTTATCGCCCAAACCTAGTTCGTTATTGATGTCACGCGCTTCATGGACTTTTTGCGACGGTAAAATGCTATTTATACGTAGTGCAAGGTATGCTCGGTTTGGAGTTAGAGGGTAGATAGGTAGGTGAGTATGAAAGGTAAGGATGGGGGATTAAAGGAAGTCACGGCCGCAGAGTGGATACTTAAGCTGTATCACGTGAACAACCACTTGGACAAGTAACATAGCAATCTAATCGCGTCAACAGCGTCATGCTTACATTTAGAGCCATATCTAGATTGGGAGTTCTCAGTCACAGCTACTGTTGTACCGAGACCTTGTTTTGAAAAAGTACTCTCAGACCATCCTGCTAACTCTGTGGATGGATAGAGGTAAACCCAAAAACCGTTTTAGCATTGAAACGTGGGAAGAGCAAATTTGAGGAGATTAAAGCTTTAATTGCTCACTTTGATTCACTCCTACGGCCCTTTTGTTGGGGCTGCAGCCTTCCTCAGTTGCTGTGTATGCTTAGAGAAGTGCTAAAGGTTTCAGGTCAGGAACGAATTGCGCTACACGCAGTTTTCGTTTTAAATAGATGATTATCACAGCAACCCCAAAAATACTGATCACGCAATCGACACAAAAACCAGTGCCCGCGGTGGAATTTGTGTTAAATGGTAGACATGCAGGTGCACAGGTACATATGACGTAAACTCCGTCCAAACCCACCAGCCCACTTCCCACCTCCTTGCCATACTTACCCCCCCCCCCTCTCCCAATCCCCCCCTCCCCCCCACTTCACATACTGCTACCCATGATCCAGCACTGCAATGAAACGAACAGACAGATGCAGATGCAAATTCGATGTTTTGTCATGTAAAGCATAATTAAATGAACGGACGTGCATGAGGAACCACACCTTCCCTCCTTTCCCCATGTGTGCGTGCGTTTGATGGGTAATGTGCGGTGTGAGTATGGGGTCAGTGTGGATTTGCACGCCTGTGACAATGTTTGCCTGCCTGTCTGTCCGTCCTCCCATCTGTCCATCCGTCCGTGTGCATAATTATGCTGTGTTCATGTGGCTGTGCCTGTGTGTGTGTGTGTGTGTGTGTGTGTTTGTGTGTGATTGCATGTGTGTGTGTGTGTGTGTGTGCATGCCTGCGTGCGTTTTTGTGTGTGTGTGTGTGTGTGTGTATTTGTCCATCCCTGTCTCTGTCCGTCCGTCCGTCCGTCCCCCCCCCCCCTCTCTCTCGCTCTCTCTCTCTCTCTCTCTCTCTCTCTCTCTCTCTCTCTCTCTCTCTCTCTCTCTCTCTCGTTCCAAACGTTTGCGTCATCTCACACCAGATCTCAGTTAAGTCCACATGAAACAAAGCGCTCTTCTTTTCACGTGTGTGGCCTCCTGCTGGGAAAACAGATGCAAACAGAAACTCATCACGGGGAGAGAGAAAGCAGCTGCACACACGTGCATTACTTCCTGTAACGTTCTCTCTGGTGGCATTCAAAATGCCACGGGTGGCATATCGCACAGCCTTTGTCAAGCTGTGAGACGGCTTGGTCTAAGTGCTCGCACTCCTTGAGAGCATTGCAACAAGCGCGAGTCTGATGGACTCGTTAAAGCGCCTTCAGTGCCATGCGTTTATGCCGTTGCGTCGTTGGCGTCGGCGGTAATGTATCATTTTTGCTGTCGTTTTTTTGTTAAACTCGTCGTCTTCGACAATGTAGTTGTTGTCGTCTTTTATGCTGCCGGAACTGTTCGCATTGTTGTCGTGGTTGATGTGGTTTGATTGGTTGGTTGGATGGTGGGTTTACCGGTTCGTTTTCGGCGATCAATCTTCTGAAGTCGCTGATGGATCACATGTATTTTCCTCGAGGTGTGTTTCAACAAGTTAACAGTTCGAAAACGGTTTAAGAAAAAAGCCACTTTGTAACTGGAAATCTAGAGCACACGAGATGACTGCACCAAGCTAAAGTAGGCCTATCTATGTATTCTCCACATGTCGGCACACGCAACTCATCACCACCATTGACTAACAAAACTAAGATTCAAACATCATACACAAATATATGCAAACAAGCACGCGAGCGCTGACATACTACACAAAAACCTGCGTGTGTGCAACCGCCTACACGGACAAGGTCATGTACAAACACTTACAGACATGTGTAATCAAAGGCATAGGCAGTCAATCAATACAGTCACAATTCTTAAACATACCAGTAATCGCATGCGCTCGTGTACATGCAAAATATGAGCAATTCACACACGCACACACACACACACACACACACAAACAAACACACTGACACACACACACACACACACACACGCACACTTCCTGCTTTTCCGTCGGCTTCGACAAGTACCATTCAGTCATCCGTAGGCTGAGGGGACACAGCAGGTCTGCGGATGCGCATATAGCTGGTGAGGTCGATCTGCTAATGGAAGGTTTCCGGCCAATAAGGGTAGGAAATGGTGACCGCCAGTTGCCAGTTGTTGGCTCGGGCTTTCCTAGCCAGCCGTTTTTGCTCAGCTGCGGCAGTCCTGTTGGCCTCGCATGGCAGAGATGTCTGGTAGATGGAGGAGCGCCAGCAGGCTTTGTCCTCAGCAGTCTCCTCCTAGGTCTTGAGGTCGATGCAAAAGACCTTTCGGGAAGACTTCAAGCAGTCCTTGGAGGGTGTTTTCTTTGGTCTTTCAGGAAGCAACTGACCTGCTGTAGCGTGCCGTAAAAAGTCCCTTAGGAAGTCGGTAACCTGCCATGCGAGTTGCATGGGATCTTAACTGCGCCGGCATCAGGATGGTACGGATGTTAGGCTGACCTGCATGGGCATCTTAACTGCGCCGGCATCAGGATGGTACGGATGTTAGGCTGACCTGCACGGGCAAGCGCTTAGGTGTCCGGGATCCTGGCCTGCCACTTGATGGCCAGGTCTTCTGAGGCAGGTGGTGTGGAAGCGGTTCAGCCTCTTGGTATGGTGCTGATACACCGTCCACTTTTTGCAGGCATACAGCAGCGATGGTAAGACACTTGCCGGATGTACCTTCAGCTTTGTCTGTAGATCGGTCTACAGTCTACACACACACACACACACACACACACACACACACACACACACACACAAACACACACACATACAGACATACAAGAACAAACACACACACACACACACAAACACACACACACACACACACACACAAACACACACACATACAGACATACAAGAACAAACACACACACACACACACACACAAACGCGCGCGTGCATAACCGCACAACCGCATAATTATATACCCATGCTCTGAGTCAGATCTTGTGGCATAATAACCATCGCACGAATGTTGGTCCCTGTAAAACTATGATGACTGAGAGAAAAGAGAAAAAAGACCGAGGAAGAAGAATGGGTGGAAAGGCACTTGCAAAGTATTGCGTGACGAGACAGCCTGACATGGAGGGAGAACCTTGTTGTCCGTCGGACGAGAGCAGACATGCCGTAAACAAAATCTCATTTTACGGCACAAAAAGATGCTCGGCGCGAAACACAAGAAGACGGGCTGACTTTTGGGCAGCAGCCAGATCTGACGTTTGACATTCCTAATGCAAGTTTTCGTCCTTGCCTAAGCTTCTTGACTTGCCGTTTTTGTCTGGACGAAAGCCAATAGGACGCAGGTTGCCACGGGTAATTCATCTTCAGACAAGTCCCTCTTCAGACCAGACACGCAACGGCGCCAGAGATAAGAACAGAACAGGTGAAGCGTGCCGTTTCAAGGCTGCGGGAAAATGAGCGAGACAGATGCAGGAAAAGCAACTGCATTTGCATGCATGATGTAGTGCATGTTTGCAAGCCTGGCATGATTATGCCTTTAGTTTTTCTGACAATATTTTCTATTTGGAGAGCCTTAGTTGTGTTGTGAATGAAAAGTTTAAGCTTCCCGAAGTTGACTAGCAAACCTACGACTCCAAACAACTGACGTTGGTTAAACTTTTAAATAAATACAGGAATTGATTATAACTGGTTTGCAAGAGTTCTGTTTTTCTTGACTTGATGACACTAAGATAACAATCTAATTATTTCTCTTTAACACTAAATTTTCTAAACATCAAGAAAGCTATTCCGTCACACGACTTGAGCATGATTTGCACACACACACACACACACACACACACACACACACACACACACACGTACGTTTACACACTACTACTATACTATGGCGTTGCTTCGCGAACGAAGATGGGTCGACGCTGCTGTCACCGTCCACCG
>JAWQFJ010001673.1:152500-155000 GCA_034096865.1 Theodoxus fluviatilis
AAGGGGTGTTAAGCTAACATAAGAAGGGATGAAGCAGGATAAAGGGCAGGAGAGAGAGCGAGAGAGAGAGCGAGAGAGAGAGAGAGAGAGAGAGAGAGAGAGAGAGAGAGAGAGAGAGAGAGAGAGAGAGAGAGAGAGAGAGAGAGAGAGAGAGAGAGCGAGAGAGAGAGAGAGAGAGCGAGAGGAGAGAGAGAGAGAGAGAGAGAGAGAGAGAGAGAGAGAGAGAGGGGGGGGGGGGGGGGCGCCCATCTCAGCCCGCCACAAGGAGGGATGGAGGTGAAGTTAAAATGAAGGTGAAAAATGCGGTCAGGGGATTTGGAATGGAGGTCAGGAGTAATTTTAACTGTTATCGTGTTTGTTTCTTGCCTCTGCGCATGAGTTTTAAAAACATTTCTGTTAGTTTCAGTTGGCACTCAATTTATCCTATGTTTTAGTGTTGTTTTTTCAATTGGAGATTTTTATTCCGGATCAGAAGACTGATGAGCAAACTTGCTTTGAATCAGGTGCAAAATAACATGTGGTTTTGGCGACATATGTAATCTAAGTTGCTCGGTAGTGTGCAAAACAGTACCGCCTGTGGGGAACTCGGATGCTCCAGGCTTCGATTTGAAAGTGAGGCTTTCAACAGTAAATCAAGCTTTTGATCAGCAATGCAGCAGCCTCCGTGACTGGTGTATTGTGCTGGTTGTGCTCATACCTTCTGTGGTAAACAACAACTTGATAGACAGCCAATTAAAATCCCAGCCCACCACACAAACCACACAATGAGAACTTTAATCTCAATGGATGGAGTTGATTGAGTGGTGAGTTTCGTCTGTTGAAACAGAAACAGTCGACTCGTGCACCTTAAAACTGATTTGGAAGCATGTTGTGGACAATTGAAGAGAGCTGGAAGTGCAGATAGCTATCAAATTCTTTTGGGAGTAAGCTGCCTCGTCAGTTTGCAAGACAACTGAGAGATGTAGCGATACCCGAGTATCGTCATGTGATCGACATCCGCTAATGTTTGTGAGACGTTAGACCACACCCAGCGTCCGCTCGGCATTGAGCAAACGATCGACCTCTTGACCTTTGTCTTCTCTTCATCATGTCAGTCACGTGATCAGCTTGCATGAACTCGAGCATTGCGCCATTTTGCCCAGGGGCAACCTATTCTGGCGGTTGATGGAGTCAGCTCAACCCACAGTATCGCATAGGAATCAGACATCTCGAAAATGCTGAAGGTCATCCTCAGATTTAGTCTGCCCGCTCTCTCAGGGAGGCTTAGAGCCTGTGAAATAAACACTCTCCACCAGCATCGCTGGCCCTGATATGCCAGACACGAAACTGGTCGGCATCCGTCTGGCCCCTGGTGTTTAACTCCATCTAAATGGCCGTGGGGGGAAACCGATACTGCTGCTATCTATGTCTGATTTCCTGGGAAGATCTTCTTCCTGTGAAGTGAAGAGAGGAGACGCTCTTATGCTCATACGCATTCATGTTGCAAGAGCTGCATATTTTGCTGTTAGTGCTTGCAGCCCTGTAGCCGTATGCCGAGCTGTCGGGAGGCCAAGCTCACCATCGGTGGGGCAGGCGCCGATTAGTCTCCAGTGCCACTGCAGTGTTGCCGTCACTCTGGAAGTACACGCAACAAATGGGAAGAGGTCCTGTTCCATATGTGCTCTGCTTCCCAAGTCGCTTTTATAGCCGTTAAAATCCTGGCCGCAATGCGTCAACATTTCTTTCCCTAAGCATAAATCTGCCAGCCCTTCAGAATGTTATCGGTCATAGACTCCATTTTAAATACTGAAAAAGACTTCTGTCTTGTGTATTAGTTTTTGCTATCACTGCTGCTGCTGTTGCTGCTGCTGTTGCTGCTCCTGTTGTTGTTGCTGCTGCTGCTGCACCTACTTTGCTTTTGCTGTTGATGATGATGACCACACTGCCGATGATGAAACGAATGCGACTGTGACAATTCTAGAGCTGTTCTGATACTGTCCACTGCGTTATGATGCCATCTGTCTCTGCATGATCAAGATGCCGAAATTAGACGTGCTGCAGAGGGTGCATAGTGCCTACATTTTTGCACATTGGATATACAGTATATTAGTTTCTCTGTGTGTGTGCGTGTGCGTGTGCGTGTGTGTACGTGTGTGTGTGTGTGTGTGTGTGTGTGTGTGTGTGTGTGTGTGTGTGTGTGTGTGCGCGGGGGAGGGTGTGTATGTGTATGTGTGTATGCGTATGAAGAGAGAGAGAGAGAGAGAGAGAGAGAGAGAGAGAGAGAGAGAGAGAGAGAGAGAGAGAGAGAGAGAGAGAGAGAGAGAGAGAGAAATGGGGGGGGGGGGGCGTTGTCAGAGGAGTGGAAAAGGGGGAAAGATAAAATCGTCGTTTCATATCACAAACCCTCAGAAAAACTGACTGCAACCAATTATATCTTATCTTTTTCTATGGTGCACTTTTGATAACCTGCCATGGGGAAAAAGGACAGCACGCATCTCCTATCCGTTGTCTGAGGAAGGAA
>JAWQFJ010001673.1:160000-172500 GCA_034096865.1 Theodoxus fluviatilis
TACGCGTTAGATCTGTGGCTTCCTTGTAAGCACGACCACAGAGTGAGCAGCGGGACTTGGCAATTGCTCCAACAGCTCCACCTCTTTGCAGCATGCTGCAGCATAGTACTCCATGCTCCATCGGCAGTCCAGACGGAGCAGGTAGGAACTCATGTCACCAGCCTCTCCTTGCAGCGCCTCGCAGTGAACTGCAACACAGAGGAAATGGAGGTCACCAGCGAGGGTGCTTGTACAGGTCTTCATATCCGATGATAATTTAAGACAGCAGCAGTGAATCAAAAACTACATTTATACCAGACACACACAGGCACAGACGCATGCACACACGAACGCATGTACGCATACACGAGCACACACACACTCACGCACACACACAGACACACACACGCACACAAACAGACACAGAGACACACGCATACACACACAGACACAAACACCCACAGACACACACATACACACATACACGTACACACACAGACATACACACATACAGACTCACAGACACACACACACACACAAACATGCTCACAGACACACACACACACACATACACGCACGCACACACGCACGCGCACACACACACACACACACACACACACACACACACAGAGCGACTGCTGCTCAATGCATATCTGTTTCAGTTGGATTCCATGTCCTTGTGCATTTGGGGTCTTTTCCAGAAGCAATGATGCAGAAGGGCCCAGGCAGTAGGCATTTGCCGCTGGGCGGCATCGTCCAGGAATGAGTAACGACCACCACAACTGGAAGCATGTCTTATAGTTGGCAATAAATTTAAATAAATAATAATCGTGAATGTCCCTCATCCTTCCCCATCTGAATTCGGAAAACTTTGAGCTTTATCATAAATCTGCAAATACATTATACTACAGATTCTGATAGCACAGACAGACAAGTATCGGAGAGTCTTGCGGTGCTACGACACAATGGTAATCTGTGATGGGTACGACACAGCGGCGCCCTCACTTGAGCTGCTCACAAATCAAGCTGAAAGCACCGACACGTAATCCAAGATGGAGGGTAGCGGGTCACGTGGGATTTACGGCGTGCTGATTTTATGTCTTATCACTGACGTCATCACCCTGACAGCCATTGCTGCTTATGACCCCCTGTATTCACAGCAAGGCTCTTGAAAAGCTGCAAGAAGGGGACTAATTAGATCTCGTCACGTGTCTTCCATTACGGCTCCCAATGAAAGACATGAAAGAGGCTCATGGAGAGAGTCTATGGCGTTGTGTTTCTCATTAAAGGCAGAAGATATTCTTTGGGCCAAGGGACTGAAATAACTTATTTTGATAAGTACGTGAAGGGCACCTCTGTTTTAGAGCAGCGGCCGCAGGTCTGCTGATGTGATGACTGCCAGGCAGATGCCTAAGTCATTGAACTCCATTAATGAAGTAAGCGCTGCAGCAAAGCAGAGAAGACGAAGGATAGAGAATGAAAGCGAACACCTAGGATTCAAATCCAGAAGATGAATAAAGGAAAGAAAGAAAGACGGAGAAAGGAAACTGAAATGCTCATTACATGCAGGAGTTATTCGGCTGACGATGTACTTACTAAAAGTTTGTCGTCTTTTGCCTATGCACATATATGCGCACTAGAACAAATGCGTGCCTACAATGTGCGCATACGCGCACACGGAGGCACAATTGTGTTGATGGCTGGGCCCTGTGCTAAAGCCTCTGAGATAGATACGTATTCTTCACAATGCAGATATGTAAGAGTCATCAAATGTGTAATTGATGGGTGCATTCATACTCGCTAACACGTACAGGCACACAGGCATGCGCATGTACACACTTCCACGGATGTATTTTAAGATTTTGACTGTGGCAAAAAGGTTATAATGAATCTATTAGTCCTTGAGGACCTGTATGTACTCAGTCAATTAATTTTTTTCATCCGCATGCATCGAACATTCAAAAACAAGCAAACATAATTTCATGGTTGCTGGATGAGGGAAAATAACACGCACGTACCCGCGAGCACATGCATGCACGCATGTAAACATGTATGCACAACGAGAGAGAGAGAGAGAGAGAGAGAGAGAGAGAGAGAGAGAGAGAGAGAGAGAGAGAGAGTGAGAGAGAGAGAGAGAGAGAGAGAGAGAGAGAGAGAGAGAGAGATTCTTTTACAAGGAATTAACATAATTTCAGAGCAGATACATTTGCTTGCTCAACAACTTGCGCTCTCCACTCAAGCAATGACATGAACCAGAAATATATATCTGTCACTGTGGATTTATCAGAACAATACTCGCATTTCGGAAGCAGACATTTACTCATATAGTTAGACGGATGACTCAATAAGCTCAGTCGTTATCAACGGGAGCCACGTTTCCGTAAATGCAGTTTGAATCTACACGTCTGGAAATTGTTGCGCCTCAAGGCAGTTTTGATCCCAATGTTTGTGAAAGCGTGTAATCTGGTCATTGATGAGTAGTTCTCAGTTATATGAACCTCTTGCTGCACTGGCCCGACTAGATAAGCCCTGACTAATTACGGACACCCTGGGAAGGCTTCCAATGCCGAGAAAATCTCTGACAGGAACAGGCCGCAGTGATGGATTGATGAGTGTTACCAAAGTCATTTAGCTCATAACCCAAAGAACTCAGGCACCATTGATCTTATCGTAGGTCACTCGTCCATGCAGTTTAATCGCTGGAGAATGACGGTCGGTGAGTGAAAGTCTGGGCAAACTGTCCTACAAGTTGCTCAGTCGTGCGACGGGAAGATGCAAAAAAAAACATCTGAAGAGGTTGGGTTGAAGTGATTTTCCAGCCAAATCAGTAAGGGTTCCCTGAAAGCCCATGGGGATGGGGAACAAATTGGCGCCCATCATGAAACTGCGGGCAGGGAGATAAGCTCGACCCTTTCCACTTCCCGAGCCTACCAGAGATAATCTGCACACGACAAGCCTGGAAGCTTGCAGGAAATCGGAGGTGACAGGTCCAATACTCTTTCATTTCACTCTGCTCTCCCATCAACAGAGCGTCAGCTGTTGTACGCTCCCGTATTGGGCGTGTTCCATCCACTGGTAGCCAAGGATTCCCATGGGGGGAATGTACTCCTCTCTCTTTCTCTAGTTAGATACATGTCTCCAACGCCTAATAAGGTCACTTCGAATCATGGTAGAAAACGTAATGATTTGAGTGTCGCGGTGATTAAAAGAGCAGTAGAAACTACAAGGTTACGCCTATTGACTCATCTAAGTGCAAAACCCCCATGTCCATGAGCTCCAGCACCGGATTCCTTTTCTGCTGTGTGCAAAAAGGACACTTAAATTTATAGATGTGAATAAAAATAGTATCTCAGAATTTTGGATCAAAGTTTCCACTTCTGAGATAAACTGCCCTATACTTAAACGGCAGTCAGTGGCTCCTTCTGGTCTCAGCTAAACTTAAGTTCCCTGTCGAAAAATCTGAGACACCATGCCCAGTCCTGCTGAGAAGTTCAAACACATATCTACACATGACGGTGAAGTACGTCAAGTGTGTCTTCAGATGTTTCCATAGGCCAAGCGCTGAGGCTGACTCTAGCACGATATTTCTTAAACTTAACATTTTCTGTAATCATTTGTTGAAGATGTTACAGGTATCACTCTTGTCGCCCTATCATGAATTCCGTTGCTCCCTGTTTTACATTAGGGAGAGAGAGAGAGAGAGAGAGAGAGAGAGAGAGAGAGAGAGAGAGAGAGAGAGAGAGGGAGGGAGGGAGGGAGGGATGGAGGGAGAGAAAGAGAGAGAAAGAGAGAGAAAGAGAGAGAGAGAGAGAGAGAGAGAGAGAGAGAGAGAGAGAGAGAGAGAGAGAGAGAGAAGAGATATGGAGGTGAAAAGAGGAGGGAGGTGGAAAGGGGAGGGAGGTGGAAAGGGAGTTAGGTGGAAAGGAAAGTTAGGTGAAAAGGGGAGGGAAGTGGAAAGGGGAGGGAGATGGAAAGAGGAGGGAGGTGGAAAGGTGAAGGAGGTGGAAAAAAGAGGGAGGTGGAAAGGGGAGGGAGGTGGAAAGGGGAGAGAGGTGAAAAGGGGAGGGAGGTGGAAAGGGAAGGGAGGTGGAAAGGGGAGGGAGGTGGAAAGGGGAGGGAGGTGGAAAGGGGAGGGAGGTGGAAAGGGAAGGGAGGTGGAAAGGGGAGGGAGATGGAAAGAGAAAAGAGGTGGAAAGGTGAAGAAGGTGGAAAAAAGAGGGAGGTGGAAAGGGAAGGGAGGTGGAAAGGGAAGGGAGGTGGAAAGGGGAGGGAGGTGGAAAGGGGAGGGAGGTGGAAAGGGGAGGGAGGTGGAAAGGGAAGGGAGGTGGAAAGGGGAGGGAGATGGAAAGAGAAAAGAGGTGGAAAGGTGAAGAAGGTGGAAAAAAGAGGGAGGTGGAAAGGGAAGGGAGGTGGAAAGGGAAGGGAGGTGGAAAGGGAAGGGAGGTGGAAAGGGGAGGGAGGAGGAAAGGGGAGGGAAGTGGAAAGGAGAGGGAAGTGGAAAGGGGAGGGAGGTGGAAAGGGGAGGGAGATGGAAAGGGGAGGGAGGTGGAAAGGGGAGGGAGGAGGAAAGAAGAGGGAGGTGGAAAGAGGAGGGAGGTGGAAAGGGAAGGGAGGTGGAAAGGGGAGGGAGGAGGAAAGGGGAGGGAAGTGGAAAGGGGAGGGAGGTGGAAAGGGAAGGGAAGTGGAAAGGGGAGGGAAGTGGAAAGAGGAGGAAGGTGGAAAGGGGAGGGAAGTGGAAAGGGGAGGGAGGTGGAAAGGGAACGGAAGTGGAAAGGGGAGGGAGGTGGAAAGGAGAGGGAAGTGGAAAGGGGAGGGAGGTGGAAAGAGGAGGGAAGTGGAAAGAAGAGGGAGGTGGAAAGGAGAGGGAGGTGGAAAGGGAAGGGAGGTGGAAAGGGGAGGGAGGTGGAAAGGGGAGGGAAGTGGAAAGGGGAGGGAGGTGGAAAGGCGAGGGAAGTGGAAAGGGGAGGGAGGTGGAAAGGAGAGGGAAGTGGAAAGGGGAGGGAGGAGGAAAGGGGAGGGAGGTGGAAAGGGGAGGGAGGTGGAAAGGGGAGGGAGGTGGAAAGGGGAGGGAGGTGGAAAGGGGAGGGAGGTGGAAAGGGGAGGGAGGTGGAAAGGGGAGGGAGGTGGAAATGGGGAGGGAGGTGGAAAGGGGAGGGAGGTGGAAAGGGGAGGGAGGTGGAAAGGGGAGTGAGGTGGAAAGGGGAGGGAGATGGAAAGGGGAGGGAGGTGGAAAGGGGAGGGAGGTGGAAAGGGGAGGGAAGGTGGAAAGGGGAGGGAGGTGGAAAGGGGAGGAAGGTGGAAAGGGGAGTGAGGTGGAAAGGGGAGGGAGGTGGAAAGGGGAGGGAGGTGGAAAGGGGAGGGAAGATGGTTGGGGGAATAGAGTAACATGCACAAACAAACAAAAAACATGTATTATACCTATGAAGGTAAGTGTGCACGCACGCATTCGAACACACGTACGTTCGTACACACAAACTACACATACATCAGATCCTTTAAATTATCTCTGCTACACTAGGTCCACTCCACAAAATCTAACATGTAAATGGTATCATATACAGCCACTTAGTAAATCACAAGGAGGAGACGGTAGGCAGGAGACTGGTAGATGTTTGCCCTGGCATTCGGTACTTGTCAGGCCTGCATGCCCCGTGGGTCTAGGTTCCACAAGACATGCCAGTCTGCACACTCGGGAAGCTGAGAGTCTCCTGGGCTTCCTCTCTATTCGCGGTGCGTCTTCGGCAGAGCCCTGGGCCCGCGGTGAAGGCCGTGGTCGGACGGATGCGGATTGCCTGGTGGCGCCACCGTTCCAGAGGTGCCATTGGGTATGCAAATATCGCGGAAGTGAATTCCCGTGCAGATAGCTGAATAATGCGGTTCGCTCGGTGCACAGTTCGGGAGTGTGTGTTGGTGTTTTGAGTTGAGGGGGTGTCGGAGCGTGCACAGTGGCTAATTTGATGATGATGATGATGATGATGATGATGATGATGATGATGATGATGATGATGATGATGATGATGATGATGATGACGACGACGACGATGATGATATGTGTGTGTGTGTGTGTGCGCGCGCGCGCGCGTGCCTCTCTCTCAATGTGTGTGTGTATGTGTGTGTGTGTGCGCGCGCGCGCGCGTGTGTGTGTGTTTGTGTATGTGCGTGCGTGCCTGCGTGTGTTCTCGAATCCGACTACATCCTGGGATCATACCGAAGGTCAAAGGGTTTCCATCAGAGACTTCAGCAAGTATCTTGAATGAGAAATGCTAACACTGATGAATGTTCATTTGTGAAGATTATGTTCAGTCACTGTCGATGCTACTGATAATTTCGTCGAAAATCGATGGGCCAACATAGCGAAGATGTTACTCAGTCGTGGAATGGAAGAGATTCAGCCCGACTTGATAATCGCCTCTGTGCTTTGTTTAATCTTAGATGCGAAATTTTACATATTAAAATAATACACTAAGTGCTGAATTGTATTTGAAAGTGCTGGATCGATGGAGTCTCGGTGTTCTGACTAGTTCAAACTCTTTGGGTTCTTGTTTACACGCTTAATGCCGGCAGTTGAGTGGTAGCCAAAATTTTGCGTGAAGTTGTGCAAGCTGAGTTGATACAACCCATGTAACTTTGCGTCACCAAAACTGTGAGTAGTTTTACAGAGCTGTGTGCATAATGATGTTATATTTACACAGCGCCAATACGCACGAGTACAAGGTAGACAAAGTCTGCGGAAGTAATTGAGGACGTAACACGAATCTTATGCAGCGAAGAGGAAAAGTGTGCCAGTCAGGTGTATCTTCAATATTATCATTTCACAACCCCTCTGTCCATGTTTACAGGAAGGTGTCTGGCACAAAACCAACGAAGATGTAAACATACTTTTCCATTAGGAACAGTCTCGGGCGTAAAGCTCTCGGCAGCTTTATGCTTGCTGACAAAAAAACACGTTATAATTGAACAATTCAGTCCTGTCGTCTGCACGTGATAACGCATTCTGGATACCATCTGCAGAGAAAGGAGAATCGGAAAAGTCTGCCCAGAAATATAAAATAGATAATTGCCCATCTCAAGCCACTCCAGTAATCCACCCATCTCACTTGAAACAAAACGGTATGAAGTTTACCAACCACTATGACCTTGATGCACCAGTCAGACGTGGGCCGTCTCCAGATTCCCGTCCAGCGGTTCAGTGAACATCCGGACTCTGCTCCCTCCAGGCCGGGACTGGTTTCCCTCCCCCCCCCCCCCCCCACTCCCCCCCCCCCACCCCACCCCCCTCCCGCCCTCAGGGCGGGCTGCTGGCTGCGCCCCCTGGGGAATGGCCCGAGGGTCTTTCCTGATGAGCGGGTTGTTTCAGGTGCCTGCATAGGGAGCGCTGGCGTCGAGCTATGCGAGTCTCTGAGGGGCGGCCAATGCCAACATTGGCAGTAACAGCCACGGCACTCTGTGGGGCTTGGGCTAGTGAGCACTGCAGGTAGCTTGACTGCTTCAGCTAGACTACCTGTAGTGTTTCGCTCCATATCTAGCCTAACTTTGTTGTCCCAGTCGTCTTCTCTCTCTCTCTCTCTCTCTCTCTCTCTCTCTCTCTCTCTCACTCTCTCTCTCTCTCTGTGTCTCTCTCTCTCTCTCTCTCTCTCTCTCTCTCTCTCTCTAGTTTTCACTGCACACCTTCCCCCATTGACTCATACCAGCAAACCTGCATAGTCTCTCTTCCTCGTGTGGGGAGCCTGATTTTTCAGGAGCAGTAAAAGGGAGTTCCTGGTGTTGCAGGCTGCCTGTGCTTTTGCCGCAGCACTCCATGCATCTGGTAGATCACTCAGCGGCATCGTTTTCGTGACGGAGGCAACTTACTGGCAAAACATGCAGCCACGACATATGTTTCAAGGGCTGGTAACTGCACGAAATGTAGAATGACTTCTCTCTGCTGTTTTAAAGACCAGAGATGTTCTCGAACACTCCACTGGCATCAGACGTAGAAAAAATAATTAGTTGTAAAGACAAAGACGCAGGCATCGCTGCCGCTTGGATATTGTAGAATGTTTTTGCCAGGTCAAGCATTCATTATCATGCCACTAACAGATATTACGTGCTATTTTCTCCCTATTTTTGTGTTTTTCTTGTATGCCTCTTTCTCTGTTGCGTCTCCGTTTGTCCTCGATCCACTTGAAAACGGTCTTTATCTGCTGATTATGTGCTGCATGAGGTACTGCAGGACAGCTTAATAGTCAACTCTGACAGGTACTACTGATTCCTGTCTACAGTTTCCAAGTACCACTGCAGATCAGCTTTGACTCCGTTGAAAACTGGCTCCGTTACTTGAGAGAGCACACGGGAGGGAACAAAAAACAGCGGTAATGCGTGTCTGATTAAGATTCACTTTCACGAGAGGTGTCTTCCTGACTCTACTCGTTAGAAATGCAGTTTTATCATTATTTGACATATCTTGAAGAAGGCGACGTATCAGGATGAATTCTTTTCGACCAAGAGGGGTAGGGGGGGTGGGGGGGGGGAGCGGAGGGGGAGATTCCTCTTCTTTTCTCAGAAGACCCATCATCAGACGATGCCAACGTGCACACGCATTCCAGGTGCAATGAGCAGAACGTAAGCACATCGCAAGCCAGCGCCGCGCGGTGTTATTTCTGCCTGCTACAGGGAAACAGGTTTGGTCGCGGCGACGCCGCAGCTACAAATAGCGAAATAGTATACTCGGCAGAACGCTGTTTTAGATAGGAGCCTACATACTCTGTGACCTGCGGTAGGAAATAATGGAGCTACAGAGGCGCGAGGATTGTAACTGAAAGTGGTGCTACCATCGTTTGTTTCTGAGTTTCAAACAGAACTATTTCAATAAGAAGAAAAAAAAGAGGGCCTGACGATTGGAATGCGAGTACATTAGGTAGAATCGACGCTTGTGTTTGTGTATGGCAGTTGGTTGGTTTATCCACAGAGTTAAACATGACACTTGATTAAATGAAGGACAAGGTAGATTTTTTTTCAACCATCACCACAACCATCACAATCACCACAACCACCGCCACGAAGAAGAAGAAGAAGAAGAAGAAGAAGAAGAAGAAGAAGAAGAAGAAGAAGAAGAAGAAGAAGAAGAAGAAGAAGAAGAAGAAGAAGAAGAAGAAGAAGAAGAAGAAGAAGAAGAAGAAGAAAAAGAAGAAGGAGAAGGAGAAGGAGAAGAAAAAGAAGGAGAAGGAGAAGAAGGAGAAGGAGAAGGAGAAGGAGGAGAAGAAGAAGAAGAAGAAGAAGAAGAAGAAGAAGAAGAAGAAGAAGAAGAAGAAGAAGAAGAAGAAGAAGAAGAAGAAGAAGAAGAAGAAGAAGAAGAAGAAGAAGAAGAAAGAAGAAGAAGAAGAAGAAGAAGAAGAAGAAGAAGAAGAAGAAGAAGAAGAAAGAAGAAGAAGAAAGAAGAAGAAGAAGAAGAAGAAGAAGAAGAAGAAGAAGAAGAAGAAGAAGAAGAAGAAGAAGAAGAAGAAGAAGAAGAAGAAGAAATGTCATCGCCTTTGCAACACCGATGGAGATAATGCAGGACCCAGCGATGGAGAAAGACGAGCACAGCAATCCGAGGCACCATCCACTTCCCTGTGCTGTTTGAGCAACGCAACACGGCACAAGAATCGGACGTGTCTCCTTTGATCAAAACCGTGAGGCAAAGAGAGCCACTTTCATCACACAGGCTGAAACAGAGCTGCGCTCAATAGAGATCAAAGCGCCGGGGAGACCTGATCGCTGTCGATAAAGCGATGTGCCCTTTGCGCAGTGGCCATTGAGGAGTTTGCGCAGTAGCCTGTGCTGAAAGCCGGTGGCGGGATGGCGGCCTAGACAAACAGGGTAGCAGCTCGATTGCCGAGCCTGGGGCTAGCTGCTATCAGGCACCCACAAAAACTGGAGCTTCAGGCACCTGCATTCCCCACCATCGTAAACAGCACCCAGCCCTGCCCCAGGGACCATTTTTGGATGCCTCTACTACACAGCACCTTCAGGTGGGAGGAAGCAAGCACAGGGGCAGTGGGTTAACTGTAGGATTTGTCTTTGTTTTCCACCATATTAGCCTGTAGCTTCTTCCCTTATCATACATTACTACATCTCAACCAAGGTTGGTGTGATTCCAAATTCCCTCTACATGCGGTAAAAATGATGTCAAGATTTTGATTTGAAATAGAGAAAATGTCCATCAATTTGTAGACTCATGACACTTTGACAGAACATAGGGCCTTTTTTAAAACAATTAATTAAACAGTGAAAGTAAATTAAAAGTCACAATTGCTCTTAGCAGCGTGTAGCACGGTGAATACGTCGAGCTTTCTCACTTGTGCTTAGGTTTGTGTGACACTTCTCAGTGACTGTAAGTGTAAGTGTCATAGTGCGTGTATAATTCGTATTACCGCGATTTCGACCACCAGAGAAGGAATGTCTGAGATAGCACACAACTTTGTTCGTTAATGTATTCCATGATGTGACAATCTGTGAATGCAAAGTATTGGTTTTTCTGTTCGACTGGTAACTGAGTTTGAATACGTATTGAGGGAATAAGATATGAAGTTTGCTGCGCGTGGGTTGGACTGCATATTTTCCATGGTAGTTAGAATGCAATGTCCGTGGCAGTCCATGGCAGTAACGCTGTATTCCATGAACTTTGGTGAGCGGACTCCCTTCGTTTGCCACCCCCATTCTGTCCTTTTGTGAGGCGAATGACCTTAGGCGGTGATGGGCACCTGGGGTCATGACCCAGGCGTGGTCCACCCTCCCGACAGTGTCAGGAAGACAGAGCCGAAACACTTGTAGTCGGAGGCTCTTCTTCTGAAGACCGACAATCCCGCGCTTCCCCGAAAGTGTTATGTCTGGTTGCCTGGGGCCGCCCCTGCCTGAGCTACTGGAATAGGGCCACTGACCTATACATGTAGCGATATAGAAATTCCATGAGCCAGAGAAACCAGCAGATAAGCGGAGTATTGAGCGGCTCCTGCCGTGCCTTGTGATCTACTGCATTCTGGCATTCCCGTGAAAGGCATGGACTAGCGCTTTCCATCCTCTGGAATCGTGTACCAAGGAGTGGAGATGGACGGATGCCTTGGGGGGCCAGGAGGGAGTGGGGCGAAAACAGCACGAGGGAACGTGTGGAAGACAGGACGTGAGATGAACGGTGACGGCAAAGAAGAAGACGTGGGGAGAGTGAGGGAGGATGGAGATACAAAGAAGAGGAAGCAGGAAGGAAGAGAAGGAAAGAGGAATGAGAGACGGAAGGGGAAAAAAACCCAGGAGGCGCTGTGGGGCGGGATAGAGGCGTGGAGGAAGAGGGGGGCAGTGGGGTGGGTGAAGGGGGGTTAGAGGAGTGAGGGAGAGAGTGTAGAGGAGGTAAATGGAGCCGTGCTGAAGAGAAGGCCAAAGTTTACAATGTAGCCCACGTGTGTCTCCGTGTGTGTATTTCTGTCGGAGGAAAACAAATGGTGCTGCTATTTTGGCCACCAGTTCGTGGATTTCTGTAATTGACATTTTTCGCGATTCACCCCAGGGTGAAGACGCCCGCCCCCCCCCCCCCCCCCCCCCCAACCCCCCAACGCCTTTATCCACGTGTTTCCCTCTTTCCCCCATCGGTCCACTATTTCTTCCTCTTGTCTGTGAGGACTGGAACTCATTTCGCCTCGCAGATAAACTCTTCCACTTTTCCCGTGGGACAAGCACATGGAGGAGGAGCAAGACTTCTGGCTTATCACGGCTGCATGTCAAGGCCGTATCTCAGGATGACAGTCAGGTGGAGGGCGTGTCTGTTTTAGAGGACTATCGATGAGAGCTGCTGACCCCTTCATACAAACCCCTTTTCTTTTTCTTCCATTTCCTTTCTTTTCAATCTTTTCTTTTATTTTCTCTTCTTTTTTTTTTTTTTTGCACCACAGGCGGCCAAAGGTGCATTTCGCCACCTGTCGAATTTGAGGATATGGTAATGGGATCGGCACAATGTGAGCATTCATGCCATAACTCTATTCATCATCGATGTTTGTGAGCGCTGATGCTAATACCTCGTTTTTTTACCTGCACGAGGCAAATCTGCCGACTGCCCAGGAGAAGAGTGTGGAAGGGGTCCTTTTTTCCCAGCAACAATGCGATCCTTTGTATTGATCATCGGATATAAACTTCCTTGTAACATCGCAACGCAAAAGTGCGCCTAAAGAGGGAATGGGTTCATTTAGAACAAAGAGGTTATTGCATGCGATATGAAGCAGCAGGTAATAATGCGTCATATTTGTATCTTATTTTCCGCCGCCAGGGTTGTCAAGGATACTCTGCTTTATCTTATATAAACTTTCAAAGCATTCCTTCTTCTCTCAGATTATTCTAGGCAGGGATAATTTAATCACCTAAATGTCTAAATGCTAGATGGAATCGTGTGTGATTAAAACCCACAAGGCTAATGACCTCAGTGTTCTCTGAAATCCCCAAGGTATTATTGAACGATTTTCTCTGGTTCGCTTCCTTGGCAAGCAGACTGCAGGCTCTCTATGTTATGCGTTAACCTA
>JAWQFJ010001673.1:182500-209798 GCA_034096865.1 Theodoxus fluviatilis
TAATCCCTCTCTTGAAAATTATATACAGTTTGGATTTTTGACGTATTGAGAAAGACAACCACTCCAGCAGTTTTCACAGTGACTGTGATTGTATCGTAGATTCAACGATCTAACTCAAAATGTGATTCATCCAAATAACATACCGCACCATTTTGTTTTCATCTTTAATTACGCTCTAAAAAGGTCAACGATAACTGGTATCGCTATCCACAAAAAAGCGAGACTCTTGCAGTTTTCATGAGCGTGCACCTTCAGATCACTCTCTTGTTCATAGAATATACATCCTGGACCCATGTGCTTTGCGAACCAGTGAGTACTTGTTTACTAGTTTGGTATTTGGTCCACCAGCTGGTTGGCGTCATCCTCATTCTTCTGTTTCCATCTGTAGGGAGTCTTCACTATCGCCAGTCTCAGCAGGTCATGACTGGGCAGGCTGCATCACCAGGCATCTATCTCTTTCAGATAATTGAGGTTGATCTATCGGCCCTCGCTGTCCTATCCACTCCCATCTCTCAATTCCTCGCCTCTATCTTGGGCGATTTTCGCAGAGTCTAGCAACTGCTGTTTCCCTTCTTCTCTCAGCTTTGGGGAATCTCCTCCTTCTCAACACTCGCTACAGCTTCCTTGAATGATTATTTCCTTTCAGATGTCTCCAACAGTATTCTTTTAACCTCATCTGCAAGTGTTGCGAACCCCTTCTTCTCCAGCTGTGGTCACTAACACCAGCCTTTTAACGTTCCTTTCTTCTCTTATCTGCTGCCAAAAACGGTGACCCATCCCATGTGGTGTGTCGGCCAAGTGTACAAGATTTTGCATTGGTCGCAAATGTATAAGAGAGTTCTTTCTATGAAAATACGTCAATGCAAGATCTTTTGAAAATTCTATTCCTGTGACAGCACAACGATGGATTTACTACTTTGGGCAGAAAAGAATCGTCATCGTCGTCGTCGTCGTAGTTGTCGTAATTGTCGAAATTGTAAATGTAACATTGTGTCTTTCTTTTGTCATGAAGAAATGCGTACAAGGATAATTTCCATGCCATGATAATCAGCTCCCAAACTAAAGTTTTCAACTGCTTTGCGTCTTTCCAACAAGTACACAACAACCTGTTTTCGTCTGGGTGAATCTGCATTTTCTGTTTTCGAAAAGCAAATCACCTAGAAAACCATGAGAGCAAAATACCTCTACAGGCTCAGAAAAAGTGCGCGTTATCATTTTTGTTCTTTTCGTTCCTGCCCGGAAGTAGCTGCCTCCACTTCTGTGGTTTCCTTCTTTTGTCTGTTTACCCCTTTCCTTTCTCTTTCCCCTACCAATTCTTGTTTGGCAAGCACCACTGTGGAATGCTTGAATAAATGTAGTGCATCGTTCTTTATGTTTCCGATGTCCTTCACTTCACCTTCTCCCGTCTCTGTAACCTTCAACTTCTGTTGTATGTATAAACAACCACTCTGCTTCCACCTATCCCCCACTCCCTAAGCCTCCTACTCTCACCTTCACTCCCCCACTCTTCCCACCCACCCACCCCATCCATATCTCCGAAACCCATACCTACCCCCTGCCACCCTTCAGAAGATCCATCAACTGGAGAGACAGAGACAGACGCGGCAGATTTCTGCGCGAACATCTAGGAGGGCTTACAGAAAGGGCTGGGGGGCGCGCATCGGGGCCTCTCTATCCACGCCGTTCTCTCCCACAATTCCGCGCGGCCGGCACAGCCGCCATCGAAGTCTCTCATCAGCCGCGGCCATATTTGGCGAGACGCGCCGAGTTCGCGATTGTAGTCCTGATTAGCGAGGAGGATTTGGAAGTGAAAACTTGGAGGAAGGTTGAAGAAAATGGAGGGGAGAACCTCGGAAGGATGCTGGTAGTGGGGGATAGGGGCGGGGAGAAACGCTGGGGCCGAGGGAGGGGGTACGCGGAAAATTTACTCTCCTCGGGGGTTGTCTCGCCGAAGAGATTCTGAGAGAAAAAACGAGAAGCCATTTGACTCACTCGCAAACGACCCACAGCGGCACGCGCTGCGTGGGCTTGTTGTCATGGAAACGGGCTATGCGGAACTGCGCTCATCGGAAGGCGGAACTGGAAGAGGAGCAAGGTTTCGCCCAACCACATCTGTCCAAGCAGGAAGACCTTTCTTCGTGGTCAGTGAGCGGTGGGAATTAACGGCTTTCCTAGATTACGCGTCACACAAACAAATTTCGGCTACCTCAGCCATAGAAACGATCAAAAGATAGTTGTTTGTACATGTACACTTTGGACACTTTCGTGTGTTTTTCTTCACAACCACACACATATACACACACACACGAGCGCGCGCGCGCACGCACACCTTTTGCTCCTTAGTGTGCTCGTTCAGCTCATGGAACACTCAAGGCGTGGAAATCGCTCAGTGTCACTCTCAACTCCAAACGCCAAGGCAATCCTTCAGAAGCCTGCAGAGTACACGCAGACCCCTGCCAAGAAGTGCTGGCTAAGCCAAGTCTGCAAAGCTCGTCTGCCCCACCAGGCACTGGGTCGCATCCTAGGAAGCCTAGTTCGCCGTTGCGTCACACTTTACTCGGAAGTTGGGGTTAGGCACGAGCCCCGAGGGACCCGTATTACGAGAGTTATCGCCTTGCTGAGCAAGTAAAAGGGCAGCGAACCTGTCCATCAAAGCATCGAACTTTGATACCGAGTTCAAGGATCGTTCTCGCTTATTCGTTAGGTCACAGGGACGATAAGACCAGCAAACGATCAGCAGAGATCAGTTCAAGGTATAGAGAGATACTGCACTCGACTTTCGGGTTTTAGTTTTGACGGCTGGTCAGTCACTGCTAACACTTTCCTTCGTCTGATTGGATATTATAGGGACATTACTTTGTAGCATTGTATTAACTGCTCCAACCTAAAACATTTCTCTTCACATCGGTTACAACAGTGCTGAAGGGGAAGTTCTGTTTAATCTTTACTCGTCGCAATAGTGCCAGTTTTCCATGTTCAGTCTCACACAGAGAGCTCTATTCACCTCAAGACATACCATAGTTTCCTGTCATTAGGGTTGGGGGAAGATGTTTTGCACGGTCCTCAACTGGGTAAAGTATTTTAGATTCTTCTTCACTAAGTATTCAGCATCGGCATTTTGGCTCAAACTTGGCGGTTTTTCCACACTGAATTCAGCATGGGCATTTTGGCTCAAACTTGGCGGTTTTTCCACACTGATTTTTGCTGTCGCCGAGCAATAGACCTACCGTACTGTGAAATTATTTTTGTATGCATGATGACGTAGTCACATCAGCCAATCAAAATTAGCCCCCGAATTCCGGTTAAGTCATGCATGTGCACAGATATCGCAAGAGTCTATCAACGAATCCATAGACGACATTTCTATGCTGTCTTAACAGTCCTGATACCTGTTTTGTCTCATTGCAGAGATCAATGACTGAACACAAACTTTTACCTCATCACAGGTGACTCAAGATAGCAAACACTGCAGACAGGAGATGCAAATGAGATGCAAATGAGGAACTATGGCACGTTTCACCTGCATCACTCGATTTGGCTGTTGGCAAGAAACCACGAAGGTGGTTCCTGTGCATTCCTCGAAGTAATTGCCTGCCTTCGGGAAAGAAAAATGGCGGGCAACTCCAGTCGGAACGGTGTTTCTAGGTTGCCTGCTGACGAACACAACAGCTGCAACAGTGATTTCGCACGCCAAGTAGCGGAAGTAACAGGAATGGATGAACTGCAGAGAAAACAATTCTCTCTGTCCAATCGTTTGTTTAATGGGGAAGGTGTTTGAACACCGTGGCGAGTCATCCCTCTCCTAAAAAGGAGTCGTCTTCAACAAGCAAAAGTGCAAAAGGATCAAGAGCGTTTGTTGATGCCGAAATTGCAAACGAAGCAAAATCCAGGAAGAGTCTGGAAATGGAGGGCTCTGTGATTGCTCTGGTTGTCCATGCAACAAGATACTTAGGTCAGCTCGACCAGGTTCAAAGTAAGGTCTGCTTTGTGAGAAATGCCGTCAAATTAATGGATTCCAAACGGAAAAAAGCAGATTACTTTTCTGTAGTCTATTTACATGGAAGTGCTTAGATTCTTTCACTACGGTTTGCAATGCGAAGGTCATCGTCTTCAGGGTCCCAATTTAACATATCAAGGAATCCCACGTTACAAAACGTCCATGCACAAGTTTGTCGTAATAGACAAATTCAAAGAGCTTAGAGAAGAGAAGAGAAGAGAAGAGAAGAGAAGAGAAGAGAAGAGAAGAGAAGAGAAGAGAAGAGAAGAGAAGAGAAGAGAAGAGAAGAGAAGAGAAGAGGAGAGGGAGAGAAAGAGAGAGAGAGAGAGAGAGAGAGAGAGAGAAAGAGAGAGAGAGGGGGGAGAGACAGAGAGAGAGAGAGACGGAGAGAGAGAGAGAGAGAGAGAGAGAGAGAGAGAGAGAGAGAGAGAGAGAGAGAGAGAGAGAAAGAGAGAGAGAGAGAGAGAGAGAGAGCGAAAGAGAGAGAGAGAGTGTGTGTGTTCACGGACTACAACAACACTTGTGAGAATGACGGGAGAAATACACCGCCTGAGTTATTATTATTATTATTAAATCACTCTTATACCGCGCGATACTCCCACTCAGTGAGACTCAAAGCGCTTCAGCCGATGTCGAGGCTGCCTCTCAGCGTGTAGTGTCTCAAGTCAATGAGACCAGTGTCCTGCTGCCAAGGGCGCTGGCACACTGTTTTCCACAAAGGAGAAATTGTGCGTGCTGGGTGTTTTTACTGTGGCCGATACCCACCCGTCGAGGACATGAGCGTCAGGATCTTTATAGTGCGTGATTTTGATGTTGTGAATGCGTATCACACACTAGACCTCGGTTTATTAAGGTCTCATCCGAAGGATAGCTGAGGGGTGGGGGTGGGGGTGGGGGTATATGTGGCGGGGACGGTTTAGGGTAAAGGAAGGGGCGGGGGGTAGGATGTGGAATTGGGGAGAAGCTGGGTAAACGAGTGCGGTTTACGGAAATCATAACACGGATCTGTTCTCGTTTCTGAACCCGTGGCACTAATGGTGAACTAATGGGAGTATTGTGGAGGAGCTTAAACACAGCTCAGATCGACGTGCTCTCCGTGGAATCCACTAAGGTTATCACCATTCATCTTTCAGATACTCATCGTTCAACATGGGGTGGAGGGAGACTACAGAAGGGTACGTATTGTCTGAATATTGGGTCGTTTTCAAAAATATGCTCTTTGCAGATCTTGAATGAAAAATTCACCGATATTATGAAGACCACTGGAGACGTGTATTAAAAAACATTTAATAAACCCCAATACTTTGTGCAAAACATGAATCAACGATAAACAGGAAGACAGAATGATAACAGAGCACAGCATATGCTCGTGAATGTGAAAATATGGAGAAGAAAAAAAAATGCCGTCTAGAGAAACAGAGGTCAAATGAAGTCACAAGGTACAAAGAGGCAAATACACGAATGCTTTAGGTATAGACAGGAAAAGCTCGCATGAGTGCGGTGAAGTTTTGAGAAATGCTAAAATACAAACATGATCATTCATTTCATTCCTTGGCATGAACAAATTGATGAAAAAAGATTGTGCACAACAATTATGAACGTTTTCATCTTCTATCAACTATCTAGAAAAGATGAAAAGGGAAAGTAAGTAGAAAATCACCGACATTTACACTACAAGGGCAGCCGGCGGGCAGAGGCCACACACGAAAATTGGAAGTTCCCTTGAAACACAGTGAGGCAAAACTCCGAAGGGTAAATATTTGCTGAGCCGGTAAATGCGACAGGTTCTAGAATTTAAACAGTCGAATTCTAGAGGGAGCAGCAAGGACATCAGGGCAGAAGCAAAATGCTGACTCACGCCGTGGGAATGCCTTCTCCAATGATACCTCACCCCCCCCCCCCCCCCTTCCCTCCCAGCTCTCGCTCTTCCCTCCCAGCTCTCGCCCTTCCACTTCATCTAATTCCCATGCAACATCAGCCCATGCACCCTTCTCGGGCTCCCTCCATTCTAGCCTCGCCTCACACCATACTCCATTGTTACCCTCCATTCTAGCCTCGCCTCACACCATACTCCATTGTTACCCTCCATTCTAGCCTCGCCTCACACCATACTCCATTGTTACCCTCCATTCTAGCCTCGCCTCACACCATACTCCATTGTTACCCTCCATTCTAGCCTCGCCTCACATCATACTCCATTGTTACCCTCCATTCTAGTCTCGCCTCACACCATACTCCATTGTTACCCTCCATTCTAGTCTCGCCTCACACCATACTCCATTGTTACCCTCCATTCTAGCCTCGCCGCCACACCATACTCCATTGTTACCCTCCATTCTAGCCTGCCACACCATACTCCATTGTTACCCTCCATTCTAGTCTCGCCTCACACCATACTCCATTGTTACCCTCCATTCTAGCCTCGCCTCACACCATACTCCATTGTCACCCTCCATTCTAGCCTCGCCTCACACCATACTCCATTGTTACCTTCCATTCTAGCCTCGCCTCACACCATACTCCATTGTTACCCTCCATTCTAGCCTCGCCTCACATCATACTCCATTGTTACCCTCCATTCTAGCCTCGCCTCACATTATACTTCATTGTTACCCTCCATTCTAGCCTCGCCTCACACCATACTCCATTGTTACCCTCCATTCTAGCCTCGCCTCACACCATACTCTATTGTTACCCTCCATTCTAGCCTCGCCTCACACCATACTCCATTGTTACCCTCCATTCTAGCCTCGCCTCACATTATACTTCATTGTTACCCTCCATTCTAGCCTCGCCTCACATTATACTTCATTGTTACCCTCCATTCTAGCCGCCCACACCAATCATGTACCTCCATTTAGCCTCGCCCAACCATACCATTTGTCCCTCCATTCTAGCCTCGCCTCACATATACTCATGTTACCCTCATTCTAGCCTCGCCTCACACCATACTCCATTGTAACCCTCCATTCTACCTTCGCCTCACACGATACTCCATTTACCTCCATTCTAACCTCCTACACCATACTCCTTGTCCCTCATTCTGCCTCGACTCACCAATACTCCATGTTACCCTCCATTCTAGCCTCGCCTCACACCATACTCCATTGTTACCTCCATTCTAGCCTCGCCTCACACCATACCATTGTCAACCCTCCATTCTAGCTCGCCTCACACCATACTCCATTGTCACCCTCCATTCTAGCCTCGCCTCACACCATACTCCATTGTTACCCTCCATTCTAGCCTCGCCTCACACCATACTCCATTGTTACCCTCCATTCTAGCCTCGCCTCACACCATACTCCATTGTCACCCTCCATTCTAGCCTCGCCTCACACCATACTCCATTGTTACCCTCCATTCTAGCCTCGCCTCACACCATACTCCATTGTTACCCTCCATTCTAGCCTCGCCTCACACCATACTCTATTGTTACCCTCCATTCTAGCCTCGCCTCACATCATACGTCCATTGTTGCCCCTCTCATTCTAGCCTAGCCTCACACCATACTCCTTTGTTACCCCTTCTTGCTACAGCCATGCGCCTCACATTATACTTTCATTGTTACCCTACCTAATGCCTATCCCAGCCCAACCCCCACCCCAAACTACCATTCTCCAACCCCCACCTTTTTGCTTATCCCAGACTTTCTTTCTTCTCTGCTGCAGTTCGCTCTGTTCATTCAGCCTTCAAATGACCCCTTCTCTAAAGGAACAAAGCTCCAAGATTGTCCATGCCATCTGCAAGCCCGTATAGACATCGTGCATGGTAGAAGCATCACAGAGGGTGTGCCAGCATGGCGTGAGCAGACTGCGGCAGATCAAAGTTGTTTTGACAGCACGAACCACACGCGCACTCTGCACGAGAGGGAGGATCGGCAATTGTAGCCGCCTATCACATTTGAAGAGCTGTTTATTTGCAGTCTGCAGTTCAACAAACAACGGGGTATCAGAGACAGTGAGAAGTGGGGAGAAAGTGTTTGTTTGGAGACGGACTGCAAGGCGAGATAGTTCGGCGAGAGGCGCGCTACAACTCGCGGACTGTGGGTGGGTAGTCACAACGTGATTACCCGGATGTGGGGAAAATGCAGTGATGCAGCCTCAAGTGTGCGAATGCGCATAAACCATCCAAGGGCAGACAACAACAGTTTGCAGATGGGAAGTCGTCTATATTGTGTCTGATGCATGCTTACGTCGCGCCGCTGCCTTCTTTCCGCTGGAAACATGCTTTCTGTCCTAAATATAACCCATGTTTCCTCAACACCATATGTTCTTCCAGACTACAGATCTCCCAAAACCCTAATGGAGCAGTTTGCTTGTTTGGCTTCTGAGTTCTTTTAGTTTTACCCCTCTCTCTCTCTCTCTCTCTCTCTCTCTCTCTCTCTCTCTCTCTCTCTCTCTCTCTCTCTCTCTCTCTCTCCCTTCTCTCTCTCTCTTCTTTCTCTCTCCCCCCCCCCCCTCTCTCTCTCTCTCTCTCTCTCTCTCTCTCTCTGGCCTGGAGTTGGCGTAAATGTGCACTGGTGCACAATAGTCGCTACCATCTTGATCACTTATCCATTGATTGCTCAGTCGCTCCCTCATTTTCAAGCGTCAAGGCTTTCATCCCCAAATGGAAACGCTCAATGAATGACAATATCAACACACGAATGCTTTCACTGTGAATAGGTCAACGGCCGAGGACATTTGGTACTGTCAAAAAGCATGGTGTGAATTGTAGGAATGTCCTATAGCAATCTCATAATCGCATACAGTACTTTTATCAGTGGCACCACAAAAGACGAACACTTTGAAATAGATACTTCTGTTTATAAAGTGTCAATAAGAACAATAACGCAGACGTTGGTGAATGAGAGAACAAAGTGGCCGGAAAACCTTTTACATGACACCATGGTAGATATCTAGCACGATGAATCCAACCAAGGTTGTGTAAAGCATTGTAAAGTATGTACAGAAATCCTTCAACATCAGTTCTGAAGGTTACTCATTTGACGGAGGGGCAATATACCGTTGCCAAACTGTCCCAAAACTAATACAGTGTTCGGTCAGATTCTTCATTTCATAGGATTCACGATAACAATGTGTGAATTATAGCTGTGGTTCCTATCTGCAGTATTACAAGAAATCTTTTACGACGATTTGAACCTTAACAACATCGAATCACTGAAGAATACACCATTGTATTAGCTCGACAAAACTTAAATAATTTATCATGTGAAGATCAAGCAGGAAAAACGTCTTTACATTTGCATCGGCTGTAAGAACATTATTTCTATAACTTTGCTAGGGAAACTTTATCCCATGAAGTTTCGAACTTTCACATGTTGATCATAAATCATTCTGCAACCACGTCACACACTCAGAGGTCCGTGCGTGCAATCGAAGTTCAACATCATTCTGACCCGAATGCGAACGGTCATGCACACCCATTCAAACATTCCAAAGCACCGATGTGGCAGAACGAGGAAAACGCACTCACCTTACAAAACAGTGATTCCCGCAGTTGGCCGAAGACGGCGAAAAGTCACAGGACACAGTCACAACAGGACGCACGAGCCACGGAAGAATCATGGCGAGGTGAACAAACAGAACACTGAACGACGACGACGACGTCGACGACAACGATAACGTCTACAAACGAAGCGAAGAAGCCTAGCTAGATGTCCCGGCAGGTGGAGCTACTGCTGCTGTTCCTTGCGACAAACACATGAAAGGCAGCCACAGGTCACTCCCCTCGTGAACGGGTGGTTAATAATGATAAAAATATTAAAAGACGTAATGATAGATACATCTCCTCCAACTCGCCAACAACTGTACGACGCATCTTCAGCAGCAGCAGCAGCAGCAGCAGCAGCAATGGCGGTGGCGGCGGTGACGGCAAAGATAACAATGGAGAAGGAGCAGAAGGCAGACGAAGAATTAAGACGGCGGGGCCACTCTACAGCTTGTACTCGAGCAGTGTGGAGTACTTGGAGTCGTCGCTGGCATCCAGGTTGGCGTTGAGCGTGGCCTTGTTGCCCTTGTGCTTGTCGAGGTTGACCACGCCCTCCCAGTGGTCATCCTTCTTCTCCAGGGGGTACCACTCGCCGTCGGCCACCACGGCCACGGCCTTGGCCTTGGGAATCATGCACTTGAACTTGGTCCGGGTCAGGCGGGCGTCAGGGTTGATGTTGAGGGGCTCCGTCAGGCTGCAGCCTTCCTTCCACTGGGCGTACTGCTTGGGGAAGGGCAGCACGGTCCGAATGGCGTTGACCACGTTGATCAGGTAGTTGAAGGCGTTGGGCAGCGACTTGCTGTCGTTGTCGGCCTCCAGAGCATAGATCTGGAACTTATAGAAGCCAGGCTCGGGGAAGTTGAGGATGAAGTGGATGGTGTTCTCGTAGGTCTGCGTGAAGACATACTCTGGGTACTCCTTGTCCACGTTGGCGTTGATGAGGTTGCTCGTCACCTGTGGGAAGAGAGGTGCAATGTCCACCATCGGGTATAGCGGTCAAAGATGAGGAGGTCATGATGAGATACTGATGTCATGAGACAATCATTCACTCTCAAACACATAGAAATGCCAACCTGATAATATTCAAGACAGTTCGAAAGTGCTGAAGGACAAGAAAGAGACATGGCTAAAGAAATGCACAGAACATATAAAAGTCAAAGACGGTTTCAGTGATGTAGCGACAAGATGATACAACAAAATGAAAAGAAGAAAAAAAGCTCGTTGACAGATTGTTTGAAAGACCTCAAAATAGATGGTGTAAAAGATTTTGAGAGCAACACTGGCGGAAATCGACTCTCAACTGATGTGACTGAATATTGGTAGAAACGATCAACACAATATCAAAAGATATCGCGAGCTGAATGAAAATTAGACATGAAAACCAAACAAAAATTAAAGAGCGAAAGTAAGACCAACCCACGGCGACTTTCAAAACTGAAGGGATAATATGATCCGCTATGAAACACATAATACTTCTAGTGTTTCTAAGCACAAAACTTCACATTTCTACCAAAACCTGGGTCGTTCAGCATCAAATCTCTTAATCAAAATTCCACCAATTCACTGAGAGGTTTCGAGAAATAGAGAACCCATTTTGCCAAATATCCGGGACAATTGAAAGGGAGACAACCGGGCAAGGAAGGCAGCGTGCGGGCGTGCAGTGCCTACCTTGATGGGCTTGGGGGACTTGAGCTTAACCTCCATGGTATTGTCCGTCCCCAGACGGATGTCAGCGTCGGGGTGAGACACGGCCGTAAGGCCCAGCTCCTCGAACTTGGGCTGGGGGCCCAGGTAGCCCTCGGGCACATCGGGGCGCTTGCTTGCCGAGCTCATCCTGGGGGTGCCGGTAAGCCGGGACTAGGAAGACAGGCGGGGAGAGGGATGTATAGGAAGAGAGGGGATGGGACAGGTTTCTACTGCTCGGGAGAAACCGACGGGCCGGGCTGGTTGCCTCCTGCGGGTCCTCTACCGTCTTCGGCAGACACGGCACTGCCCCGAAGGCATCCCTGCTTTATATCGTCTGGCGGAGTTTCCCGAGTGTCTTCGTCAAAGTCCGCTTGCGGCCGTCGAGACGTGAAGAGCTTCGAAGACTCAGGCGAAGTTCCGCTGGCCAATCAGAGGAAGAGTTAGCGGGTGAGCGCGCCGAGGCGCTGTGCAGGACTGAAATATGTTGTTGTTTTTTTAGCTTGCACGGAATCCTTGGAGAACTAAAATTAGATGGTGAATTTTCTCGCGGAAGTTTCCTGCAGCTGACAAGATGATGTTTTCGGAAGGGAAAGCCTGGAGCACCCCTGCCGCGTCTCCTCATCAGGCGCCTCTGGCTTTGTAGCTCCACACGCTGGGAGGCTGTGAAGCTGTAACCAGCAGAAGAAGCGCTCTCCAACCTCAGTCTCCTATTGCTGTCGAGCTCTGTGGAAGAGCAAGACGAGCGTTTACCTGCCAACAGTTTAGTTTTGCTAAAAGTTTGTCTGCCAGTCGTTTAGTTGAGCAAACAACATTTATATAGTTTCTCATTCCCGAGACGAAGCCGATAAACAAAAAGAAATATTAAATTTGATCCTCATGTCTTGAGGTGGCATTTGATAAGTAGAGAACGTGATTAATCGGTGCAGTTCAATTCCTATCTGAAGGAGTGTGGTCGATTTTACATCAACAAGCCCCATCTGTACACAACTATTACAAGCAGAAATGTGAGAACCCACAGCTGCTGTCTGGAGAGAGAGAGAGAGAGAGAGAGAGAGAGAGAGAGAGAGAGAGAGTGAGAGAGAAAAAGAGAGAGAGAGATAGACACAGAGAGACACAGAGAGACAGAGCGACAGAGAGAGAGAGAGAGAGAGAGAGAGAGAGAGAGAGAGAGAGAGAGAGAAAGTGAGAAAGAGAGAGACAGACAGTGAGAGAGAGACAGATAGAGAGAGAGAGAGAGAGAGAGAGAGAGAGAGAGAGAGAGAGAGAGAGAGAGAGAGAGAGAGAGAGAGAGAGAGAGAGAGAGAGAGAGAGCAAACAACGTTAGTTTGTGCAATGTGATTGCATCGAGTCCTCCTGTGGAGCAAGCAGCAACACAACTTGCTGCTTGCACGGCGAAGATGAGCGAGTGATTTCCGACATCTCCCGAGTTGTGTAGTCTGGCGGCAGTGTATGTCGTGGTGCTTTTGCTGCAGTCGCAGCTGTTGCTGTTTCTCCTCCTCTGCTCCTTCTTCGTTTTCTGGTGCTTCTCCTCCTCCTCCGTCTCCTATTTCTCCTTCTACTACTACTACTACTCCTTCTGCTGCTGCTGCAACTCTTTCCCCTCATTTTCCGTCTTCTTCTTTCGCTGCTTCTCCTCTTCCCCCGTCTTCTTCACCTCCTCCTGTTGCTGCTCCTTTTCCGTCTCCCCCTGTGTGCTGGTGAAAAGGGTTAACCCACCGCGTCTCTCGATACGATTCGTCAGTGGTGAATGACTAGGGAGACCGTGACTTGACTTGCAGTTATTCTAACCGGTTCTTGTGAATTTCGTGATCAATGGCCTTACAGGGCCTACAAAGGCTGAGAGGCCGTACATCTCCATCCAGCCGTCCTTTTCATCCTCCTCCTTTTCCTGCTCTCTCCTCTTTTTCCGATTTCCTCCTCTTCATTCTGCCTTCGTTCCATTCATTTCTGACTTCATATTCTGTTGCTTGTCCTTTCTGCAGCAAAGTGCTTCCTGTTAAAGGTGCTTCTATGTTGCAACACCTCAGGAGTATGTACATGCCTGTCTGAAAGGGGAATACGAATGCCTGAAACTAGAGAAAGATGCCACGAAACTTTTCAGTGCCTTGCTGTAAGTGGCAACTTTTTCTTTGCATCGTGCAGTTTTGGAGGGTAAAAGATTGTGCAATAAAATGAACAGTTACTGAGAAGTTAACAGACAGTTGAAACTGGGTGCTATTTCCTATCCGTAATTTTTTTAACCACCCCCCCCCCCCCCCCCCCCCCCCCCAGCAAAAGGCGAGGTTCATTCTAAGAGAATACAGGGCACGTTGCTTACGCTAGGAACCTTGCAAGATCTTGCAAGTAATAGGCCAGGGTCAACGTGATGAAAGCAGATATAAAGGCAGTCAAATGTTTTACACATGTTGACACCAGCCTGTTAATTGCCAATTACGTAGGCAAAGCAATGCTCCTCTGCATTCGTGCCAAAATGTAAGAGAGGGCACAATGCATGCAATTTGTATTTTCGCAGGTTTTCAAGGTTGTAACCGTGTGAGGATGAAAACCCTTCAGGACAAACAAGAGGTTATTTCTCTTCTTTTGGCAGCTGTCTCATCACAACTACACAATCTCATTTGTGTAGAGCAGTGGTCATCACGTTGCTCTTGAAGCTCTGTTAGGGGTCCATGTAGGCACCGTGAGCTCCAAATGAAGGATGGATGCATGGACAGATTGCATTTTACGACCTGGAAGCCTCTGTAGGCTATGGCAAATAAACTGTTCTAGTGAATTTTGTGCTTAATCTCAAATCTAGTCACAATGTCCTTATTAATTCGCCTCTTACCAATTGTGTAGGGAGATGCGCTGGATCTTTCAACCCCCCCCCTTCACCCCCCAGAGGAATTAAAAGCAGAGGGCTTGACACACCCATCATATTCAATGGCAAGTATGAACTCTATACAAACTGTTGTCATGCGATGATTTATTTATCAAGATACACATATTTCCATGTAATTACACTGCAGTACATGCAAATGTTCTCTAAACGTCACATTCTGTACACTGGAATTTTGCAGGAATACTCTCAACCCTGGTCACTGTACTGCACTGTGAAACTAGCAGCAAGGCTGGAAATTGTTATCATGCTGTCACAGCAATCAGCAATGAAAATTTGGTATTCCCACTGCCCTGTATCCCGACAGAAACCAGTGCACCAAAACAATTCACGAACCCAAAACAAGTGTTTTCAGATGCTTGTCACATGACTTCTGCATGGTCTCTCCTGCTGCCCTTTCTCTGCTTCGGAATGGCAAGCTTCTACAGTAGAGAATTATTGACAGCAGCTATCACTCGACTCCCCTCTCAGCAGCTGAAACCTGCGGTCATGGAGCCGTTAGAGTTCCATCCTGTAGCTTGATCATGGATGGGCAGTCTCACTCAGCACAGTGCCACCAAGGGCATCTTGAAGGGATGAGAGAACTTTTACCTCAAGACAGGCAAGATGGTCTCTGCCTTGTCAGCCATACCCTTACCCCCAGAATACCCGTGTGGTCAACAGGAGCACAGACCAGCACGTAACTATGGTCTGCGGCACAGGGTTATCTATGCATCGCAAGACAAAAAATTACGATGGTCCAGCAACCAATTGTCTTCATTTGTTGGTCTAACATAATTGAGTATGATGCTCCAAAAGCTGCAGAATTTGTCCTCCGTGACAAACTTCAGAACAGAAAATAAAAAACCAACTTATTCTGGCTGAGAACATAGATGCAGAGCTTGGAGTGTGCCTACACGGCATGACAATTGCACCATATATGATATATATATAACAAAACACTTTATTGACAAAATATGAAACATACAATTTTCCAATATGCAATATATACTGTGCATGCTTGGATGTTTAACCAGTTTATCTCAAAGCCAGTAGCCTCCTACACTGATACTGATACTAATTACGAAAGTAATTAGCGACCGCCTTCTTCTTTCATACAAGCTGCTGCTGCATACATACATAGCAATGCTGCCTCAGCAGTGCTCTGCACCTTTAGGACAGTGTTTAGAAGCTCACTGGGCTATGCCCTTGGCTGTGCAGAAATGCAGAGATACTTTTTTTAATCCAGCTTGGTGAATATACACACTTCAGCATTCAACAGAAATCAAATAAGTTCCAGTTGTCTTCACTGTCAAAACATTTAGCACTCCAAGAAATCCCACACAAATGTAAAAACAAAAATTATTTATATTTTTCGGGGGGGGGGGGGGGGGGGGGGGGGGGGGGGGGAAGAGAGGGAGCCTCACTTTAATTCAGAACAAAGCTTCTTTTCAAATAGAACAGATGTGAGAACAACATAGATTCCCAACAAATGATCAGAATGACTGAAATGACTGAATTGCTGTGAAAATGTCGATGCTAAAGCTTCCATTCCACAAGGATTGCATCCTAAATATACTGTTCAGACAGAATGAAGACTCCAGTTTAACAGCTTAACCACAGGTTAAGGAGAACCAGACAGTGAGACAGCTCTCTGTCACAACTCATCCCATTTTTTCATTCCGATTCAGAAGGTAAAGGTGGTTGTTTAAGTTAGCAACTTACCACACACCTCTGAATCTCAAAGTGTGTTACACTAAACTCCCTGATCATTAGCCAATGAGAAAACGCCTACACTGACACCTGATGACAAACACACACACAGGGCATAGCTGACGGCACACCTCCACTCCCTGGGCAGTGTTCCCACCCAACAGCAGAATCTTGAGAGAATCTTGAGGGCTAGGCGTTGCCTACGTTTCTTGCTCATTAGCCGTAGGTGCGTCTCGTTCGGCCTCTACTAGCCCTCAAGGCGACTTGCCTGACAAATGCGCCCTAGTTCACAGTCTGAAGGGAGGTAACTGCACCATCTTGTATGCCTTCACAGCAACCCTTTTCAATCCAGTGTAAAAAGAGGCTATGCGAGCAAAGCACCTTGCCCAAGGATGCAACTCTATGATCCTTTGAGATTTGTACACTGCATCCACTAGCTGTGAGTGACTGCAATTGAGCATCTTTATCACTGCATTACAGCCACTCTTGATAGCAATCATTACCTAATATCATACCAAGTTCATTGATTTACAGCCCCCATGTTCCTTATCATCCATCTGCTGGCAATAACACCGAAAAAATTGGCATTATGATGTATCATTCTTGTATGCACCTACAAGCAGTTTCCACAGATGTACATGGTTTGGTTGCATCCAATCAACAAGCTACTGTAAACACATGGCATGCTGCCTTGGACTTACTTTGTATAAATCCCACAGTCACAATTTGTACACTGTTCACAAACAGAAAAGACTTATGCCAAGAACCTTCTGCGTCACACAAACAAGTTTTTCTTGCTGGAATCTGCCAACATCCTCCAGGAATCCAGTTGACTAGACATCAAGAAGACATCTTTGCACCACCAACCATGTGAAGCCAAAGAAGATGTCCATTGTATTTTGCCTGTCTGAGAAATGCGACCAACTCTCAAAAAGCTGGCATCTTTACAGTCACAGTTTCTGCTGGACTGGCAGTAGCAGCTGTAGTCTTGAACAGGAATCCTGAACAGTCCGCACACTTCAGGACTGACCAACAGGCACTGCATTTTCAGGTGATGTTCTCGGAGCCATGCGGCTCTTCCGCTCTATCTCCATGGCCTTGACCTTGCCCCACAGCTCTGGTGTGGGCTGCGTCTTCCCCTCACTCGTGGTCAGGCAGCTGTGGAGGAGATAATAGTGTGCTGACTGATGGAGTGATAGGTTGACTGGTTCATGACAGATTACCATATTTTTCACAAAATTACCTTTTTTTAATCCTAACTGACCCCTGCGCATCATACAATGGTAGCACCCTATTTCATGTTCAAGACATAAATTTATATCATTTATCTCCTGCTTGCTTGTAACTAGTTGAAATTGTATATCTCATTATGCATCTTAAAGACAACCAGCTGTTATCTTATCAATTAATATCCACATGTGGACAGCACAACTTTTTATGGCTGTCTATATTACATTTCCTCTGTTGACAGTCCATAGCATTAATGGTGTTGTCACTAAGGATGCACATCTTATACTGCAATGTGCTTTATATGTGGCTGAAATATCTAGATTTTTTTAACTATGGTGAATGAAAGGAGTACATGAATTAACAAATGGATTAATGAAGTTCTGCAAAAATTAAGCATGTATTCAAAAGTCTGCCACTGTGCTGTAGGTCATCTAAGATGAGAGGAAATTCACTCCATCCTCTTTGTAACTGCAAACATGATTCATTTTCAGTGAGGGTGGGGGTGGGTGGGGGGCAGTAGGTGAATAGGTAATAGGTGAACCATAAACTGCTTTTGACGAAGTTAGAGCAACAACTGAAAACTCACAGAAAATGATCAACACAAACATCTTCAACTATGGTGCCTTCTTGATAAATGACCACAAAATTTTTGGCATGCAACAAACTTTATCCTCGACTGTCCAGCAGTAGCTTGAAACTGTCAACATGAATGTTATCAAGCATAGTTCAAAACACCATTTAAAGGTTTCTTCCAGGTCAAACAACAAATGCTTTAACAATTAACTATTAGTCTTTGCCAAGATTCTATGCAAACATGCAACTCTCGGCTCCGGCCAAGCAGCTTACCAAAGCAGTGTCAGCATGCTGAAGAGGTCCTCCTCTGTGATGAATGTTCCTTTGTCCTGCCTCAAATTCACAAAGTCGTCTACCACCAGCTGGAAGAGCAAGCAGAGTCCATCTTACAACCATTCATGTCTACCACATGTGCACCTTCCAACATCACTGCCTCCCCTTCCTGACATGACAGATAGGCTTAGCAACAAAGCTTGATTATCTTCCAAAAGCAATTTACAATAACAGAAGAAATGTCACACCTACATGAAGTCTTTCCTATTCCTGCCTTTTGTTATCAGTGTGTCCTTCCCATGCAGCACAAGGAGCATGGAATAAAATCTCATTAACCCACATACGCCCTGGCCCTTCTTCCTCAAAATGTTGCAGCAAATAACTCTCCTCTGGTAGACTGAAATAAAGTTTCACCCAAAAAGCTAATGAACTTACTGCATAAGCATCCCTTCAAACAACAACAACATGAGTGAAAAAGGAATCAGGTAGATATTAGAGACAACAATAAGACATGCATCCCAAAATTGGACAAAGGGCACAAAGCACTCGAGGTAAGCTACAAAACCACAATCTCAAAGAACAAGTCATGACAAACATGAAAGTAGTCTTTCCTTCTCTACTACAGTCTCTACTGACAGCACCAGCAGTCACACTGCAGTGGAGAAGAGATGAACAAATTGTCATGCCAATATTTGGTTCCAAGTCAAAGTAATCCAAAGGAAATTCCACGGCAATAAAAAATTGATCAATCAATATTTCTTCAGTCAATCTATTAATCACTCACTGCTATACTTGTCCTCTAGGCACAATTCAGATTTATTTGCACCATAAACATTTAGGAAAAAGTCAAACCATCAGAGCCAGTCAGAATGAAGCGCTCACCTGTCGCATGTCGTCAGTCATGGAGTAGGTGGTGTACCTTGACAGGCTCAGGTACTTCCGAAGCTCATTGAGCAGCTGGCTGGACATTCCTCTCTCCAGGCGCTGGAAGTACTCCTCCAGGTTATCTGGATTCTCCTTCTGCTGAAGCCTCACCTGGAAGTCTTTCTGCAAAACGACAAAAGACTTCAACAACCTGCCCTTTTGTGTAGCTTTCATCTTGACATTCTGCGGCATGTACATCATAACTCAGTACTAAAATTCTGTATACCCTCAGATGAGGGAGGGGGAAAGATATTATGAAAGTGGAAACAGTACATTTCCGCAAATTTGTGTGTGTGTGTGTGTGTGTGTGTGTGTGTGTGTGTGTGTGTGTGTGTATGTGTGTGAGAGATGTTAAGTACTACATGATTCCCCAAAACACACACACACACACACACACACACTCATTTAACCCTCTGCGCGCCGTCGGCGGTTATGACCGCCGACGTTGTTACCTCCCCTCACAGCCGTCGGCGGTTACAGTCGACAGACGGATAGGCATGTTTGATTCTGGCGCCGTTTGCTATGAATCTTGGGATTGTGAGAGCTCTCTACGCATGGAGACTACGCAGAAGAGCCTCGCTTTCATAATAACAGTCGCCATATTTTTTCACTGCAAGTGCGCAAATTTAGAGCGAATTTTGAAGTTACCGATCGAGGTAGACACGCTGCTGTGCGATTTCGACTGCGCACGCTGGCCCAGAAATGGCTGAGCTCGATCCTGATGAAGAGCGAATCTTTGAAATATTGTTTGATTCTGACTCGGAAGAAGAATTCCATGGCTTCACAGAGGAAGATTTCTTCGAGTTTGCCACAGCCTGACAGTGACTGAGTGACTGCTGACGAAATCGAAGTTGAACCAGCCCAGTACAAGATTCCGTCTGCGTATGACCACTCATGGTTGCTGTGGCAAACTCGACCAAATCTTCCTCTGTGAAGCCATGGAATTCTTCTTCCGAGTCAGAATCGAACAATATTTCAAAGATTCGCTCTTCATCAGGATCGAGCTCAGCCATTTCTGGGCCAGCGTGCGCAATCGAAATCGCGCAGCAGCGTGTCTACCTCTATCGGTAACTTCTAAATTCGCTCTAAATTCACGCATGGACTCTCCTCAACATGTGCCCGATGAGGTATCTAAATCGAATGCTTTTTATCTCTATTTCAACTAATAAAGTCGTTGACTTGATGGTCGACGAAACGAATCACTTCGCTGGTCAAGTGAGGGCGAAGAAAGGAAGCGATGCGGGAATTTATTCTCGAGTAAGTCAGTGGCACTCGACACATTTTTTATTTGTGTTGTCTAAGGTTTTTTTTCCTTATCATATTGTATTGCATGGACATAAATTTCAGTGGGTCTATCAGAGAGAGCATTCAATTTTCCATCTTTCCTCCAAAAAATTTGCCTCTATAGCAAATTAAAAAAAAATTGTATATTTTTAAACAGAAGAGGGGTCTCGGTTTTGGGCACGCCCAGAAAATAACTGGCTGCAGGGAGTAAAAACCGTGAAAAATTAATGGCGTCCAGAGGGTTAAAGGAATTCAATTTACAGACACAGAGCACTGAGCAAGCAACAGAAGAAGGGAAGCAACTCACAGGCAGCACTGATGATCCATGAGAGACAATGAGGACGTTGAAAATGGCCTCAAACTCGTGTCTGTGATACTGGAAGTCGTAGTCAACTTTCTGCCAGGTGATCATGTTCTCCAGAGCTTTGACGTTGCACAGTCCTGATCAACACACAGCCAAAAGTCTCAAGACTCAAGATTGGCTATCTTTATGAATATTTCCACCACTATAAAATCCTAGTCATAAAGCTCAACTTCACTCAATTGAAAGTTCCTACAGTGTGAACAGCTAAGACAGGAAAGGCAAAGAGTCCAAGAACATACAATTCATGCCATGGATGCATTAAGTACTATTGTAAGCATCAAGAGGAGCTTTTGGCCAACTTCCAATCATTCTCAAGTTTCACAAGTATAAGATACATTTATTCACCTGAGGGCAATGAAACCTTCATATCCAGATGCAACATATGCCTCACAAAGGTGGACATTAAAAAGACTCACTGGGTGTACGCACTCCGCAAGAGATTTGAGAGAATGAAATTGGCAGAACCCCTACCCTTGTTGGTCACCAGTCCTTCTTGCAAGACAGTCTCATCCACAGTGAGATGGATGTTCTCAGGTAGCTGCAGCAGGCCACTTCGGAGTCTGTTGGCGGTGTAGTCCTTCTTGGGCACCATCTCTGACACATTCAGGGTTTCCACCGTCAGTGGCAATAGGTGGCACTGCAGGGGAGAATAGTTAGGAGATGTCATCAAAATTAGTGGAACATCTTAATTACTCCAAGATGCACTTATGAAATTTAGCAAAATGTCTGACAGCTGACTCTTGTAATGTAAATGGTACAGATATCTGCTCTGCTTTCTGTCATTGACCAAAGTATCAGAACACAACCATATCATAATTAACTTTGTAAAAATTGAGAGTAAGAACAGACTATCTTCTCTCATCTATGAATGACATGCATAGTAAAATCAGTTTTTCATCTGGTTTACATATCCATCATTCTGTAGTGTTCTATAATAATTCATCAAATTTCAAAGGCATTATTACCATTAACAGCCACAGTTTTTCTTCTTAATGACACAATAAGATAAGCCACTACTCAATGATACAGTCAGGTAAGCCTCTTCACAATGATACAGTAAGGCAAGTCTCTTCACAATGATACAATAAGGCAAGCCTCTTCACAATGATACAGTAAGGCAAGTCTCTTCACAATGTTACAATAAGGCAAGTCTCTTCCCAATGTTACAGTAAGGCAAGCCTCTTCACAATGATACAATAAGGCAAGTCTCTTTACAATGATTCAATATGGCAAGCCTTTTTACAATGACACAGTAAGGCAAGCCTCTTCACAATGATACAGTAAGGCAAGCCTCTTCACAATGATACAATATGGCAAGTCTCTTCACAATGATACAGTAAGGCAAGCCTCTTCACAATGATACAGTAAGGCAAGCCTCTTCACAATGATACAGTAAAGCAAGTTTCTTCACAATAATACAATAAGGCAAGCCTCTTCACCAGTGATTCAATATGGCGAGCCAACCGTTTACCTCCAAGGGTCTCAGTAAGTCATTCCATCCTCAAAACCATAGGAAGGTACAAAGAAAAAATCAAGCAGAATGAAAGATGACGTTAAACAGCAACCAGTCTGCAGGCAGCACGCATTGGGAAAAGATGAGGACTCCACAGGCAGGCTGAGAAATGTATGACAGCAGACGGCAATATATCCAAAGTGGGTCTGACATCCCCCGACATCCATGAGTCCACTCTGCACAGCCAAATTGAAGGGTGGTTTGGCAGAGAAATGTAGCAGACAGACAGAAATAAAGTGTGGGCAATGGGCTTGTGTGGACTGGTACAAACCTGGGTTACCAGCCCTTCCAAAAGGCTGTGCAGCAGACGGCAGTATGGAGAGGGCGTGGGGACATGACTGATGTTCAGGCACATCCGACCCATTGGCATACTCTTGCTTCTGTCATGTTTGCTGGAAAATGAAGTCAAACACTGTAGATTAAGAATGTAATGTCAAAACCACAAAGTAATTAGAAACAACAATAGAAAAAAAAATGTTCTTGATTTCATGCATTTACTCTATTTGTAAACACTGATAACATCTATGGAAATTATCCTAATAGCAAATTTCTCCTAATAGCAATTCTCATGAAGGTGGAAAAATGAAGTTAAAAGTTAACCTCCTAGCAGCTTTGTATCAAATGTGTTAAAAGACAAGAACTTTCACTGTAAAGACATAAATCAAGACTAACTTATTGAGTTGTCAAGCTTGTTTTAGCATGACACAAAACACTGACACACACCTCAGTTGGATTGCCTTTGATTAACTTGCTAGTTATCCTAGTCCTGAGAAACCCTCTACTAGTGAACACTCGGGGTCAAAGGGGAAGGCCACTCACCCCCTGGCAACAAGATGACACAACAGGTACTCAGCAGCCAGGGCGTCCCCCAGGCAGGCATGCTCCAGCAGAGAGCGAAGACTGCTCCTCAGTCGCTCTGCCTCCTCCATCCCAGGAAGCTCTGCCACAAATGAAAGCCAACCACATGCACACACAGCACAGATGGATGGATGAAGCTTCACGACCTATCAGCCTTTGTAGGCGATGTAAGGCCACTATGCACGAAAATCACTAGATTAGTTTAGAGCAAATGCAAGTCAAATCATGATGTCCCACGTTATTCACCACTTACGAATCACGTAGGGAGACGCAGTGGGTCCATTCTCACCCCCAACCCACACAAGGGGTGCACACTCAGCAACTCCTTTTGCATAAACAGGATTCCTAGGAGTTTTGGTAAGCAGAAACAAGCACTTTACACCTATGAGAGGGCCAGCAGCTGTCTGAAGGATTACTTAACAAGCTGTCATGCATACAGCCTCTGCAAGGGATTTCATTCTGCAAAACTGCCCCATGAATCAAAGAGATCCCAAGCGAAAGATCAAAAGAAGATCAGAAGTGCTACACAAACACACACACGTCTTTATAGAGACAAACCTATCTTTTCAAATCATGAAAACTATCAGGAGAGACAAAAAACCCTCCAGTCAAGCTAATCAACATCACGAAACAAGTATTGCAAAAGAACTTTCATCCATAACATCTTCCAATACCATTCCTCACCTCTATGCCAACATAACAAAGCCACAGCCATTACCTTCCATGAAGCCAGGGCCTCCTGGCAGAGCCGGCACCAGGGGGTTGTTCAGGGTGAGGCGCTGCCACGTCAGTGTATGCAAGCGAGGCACCAGGGAGGGAGGGGGGTTGCGTGCCTGTTTCTCTTCCGCAGTCACAGAGTCCACAGGCTGCAGCGGCTCAGGCCTAGAGGACATGAACATCACTGTCACACTGTCGTTGGTGATTATCAGCAGTGTAGTTTCCGGCATGATGTGCAATATGTAGGTAAAAGATAGACCATGAGACTCCCAAAGAAAAAGTATAAATGACCATAAGGGTTGCTTGGAGGAGTAGGAATCCTTGCTTTAATGAAGGATACAAGGTTTCATGTGAGAGATGAATATTTTATCATGAACTTCCTAGGCAACCAGGCTGCTTTTGTCACAGGAGAGATCACAGTGCAACAAACACACAGATGCAACGACAAAACAACAGCAAACAACAACATAACAACCAAAAGAAGTCACAATTGGCTATCTTTTCTCTGGACCTACAACAATGGTCTCGCTACATGAAATAGTGATTCACTGGTTAAGAATAAGATCTGTAGCTTTCTAAACATGAATTGCATCCAACCTTTCATCATCTGTCTGTGCCATTGCAGGATCCACGGAGAGAATGCCAATAAACTCCACCATTTCGTTCAGCTTGAAGTCACACTCCCCATAAATCTGCAATGGTACATGATATAAGATACATGACTTATTTCTACTCATCCAATAAAATGATGCATATCAAGTGGCCTTCATTATCTAACACTGCAAACACTCATGTACATGTTCTTGGCATGCAGCTTGATAAGATGGGATTGAAGGCAAAAGGGCCGGTTTCTACATCCCCACTTTTCCTCCATTCATCAATGGATTTTCAAATCATGTGCAATGACCCCCACTCACTGGGCCACACTCAACATTCCATCGCCACAGCAACTCCTTGGGATTGAAGGCTACACACACACACACACACACACACACACACACACACACATATTCACCTCACTTTAACCCTATCTGTGTCAGGCCATTGTTCCCCAAATGTCACAGCTTTTTTGCCGTAAATGGGTAGGTCTCAATATGATGCAATGATACCACAATAAATAAATAAAGACCCAACAAACTATATATATTCTGAAAGCTCTGATAATGGACAATTTATCTATGCAATTGGTTTTGACAAATATGCATTGTGACAACACAAAAAAATGATAATGCAACATGCTGATTTCTGTTTTTATTTTATTTTTCAAGTATATCCTCACCAATGCTAACTAATAAGTGATATGATTATCAAAATTTTACTTCAAAAGGTCATAAAAATATATTTCTAACTGACAAGAAAAAAATTGGTCTCAGTTTACCCCTACCCATGAATGTGGCAGCTGATCTGACTATACATACATTTACAAACTAAACTATGTTGAGAAGTAAATCACTTATTATTTGAATTAAACATTTAAAAACTTCTATATAAGCATATTTCTACATGCCATATCAAAGAAAACACATTAGAAAACATCCTCATAAAAAAGAATAGTTTTTATACAACATAATCAAGAAAAGAATAATTGTTGCATATGCATTCATGACATTCACATAGAGAAAAATTTTATGTACAAACACTCATTCATCATTCATACAAATACTACTGAATAGACAAATGCAAGAATAATGCTCTACATCAGCCTATCAACATCTGCTATGTATTTGAAAAAAGAAACTGTGTCATATTTCAAGGAAAATTGAAGATACAATAATTACAAAGTAGAGTAAGAAAACAGGTGAAAATGGATAGGTCAGCTTCAAGAGTCAACCATGCAGCAACTCAGTATGTGGTCCAAAGAATACTGCGAAGTACAGTGTAGGTGCAGAGTTTCTAGGGGGCTCACTTCTGGGTCCAGGGTGTCTGACACGGAATTCTATAACATCAGTTCTTGACACAGTCTCAGGAGCATCAACAACATGCCAATGAGATGCTGCTAGCGTACCCGCACTTGATTCATCGTTCGACTCGAACTTGCATGATCACTGTCATCCGAGCTCTGCATTTCGGCTGCATCGAAGTCAGAGTCGAAATTCTCATCATCCACATCAACATCACTCTCATTTTCTTCACTAACATCTCTTGATAGAACTTGAAATATGTCAGATCGCTGTCGAAACCAGCTACCCTCGATTGATGGTCCCGGTTGCTCCGCCATCTTTGTTTACAAAATTCACATCTCGTCGCTCAAGAATACATTGCTTCACCACACCAGGCTGAGCGCACAGATAGCCGAGAACTCTTAGCAGGGCCTGTCGGCCATCTGCTATAGATAACAAGTGCTCGGGTCACAAGCCTATTCACAGCCATTCCTCTGATCGAAAATACCTCTCCGCCTCTTCAAGGAGTACCTCGATCTCAATCTAAACACGTGTCTACTTCGACTCAATATGACTAAAAACTGTAAAAAAAATGATGTGTACATTAGTTTTTGTGTCTAAAGCAATGCCATTTTACTTTTATTTGATCGTTTACATCAATCGACGTCTATTTCTTTCGTTGTATCCATAGTATCGCGTCTCCGCACACTCGATGTAGATCTGTGATGGATGGGTGTGTCTCGTTCATGTTGACTGACAACGGTGTGAACAGAAAAAACAAAATAAAAATAGATTGTTCCTTGGAAAATTCTGACTTGGGGTTTTATTGGTTCTACATTGGTGAAATAAATTACAGCGACTCGTACTAACGGATCAGAAGTGCAGTATTGGAGATATGATACTAAAAATAAACCAGGCCGAAATTTCGGCCTGAGCACTCTGGCGGCAGCGCTTTGGGCCGAAATTTCGGCCCTGTGACACTTGGTGGGTTAAGGTTAAAAATTTTTAAAAGAGAATTGTGGTTAAGACATGGCCATCATAAAAAATAGGGGTGGTGGTTCAGCCTGAGGTTGTGTTTTTTCCTTTTTACTTCCTTGAAGAGGCCAGTGATTATAAGTGAAACATTTTTAAAAACTAAAAACACTCTTGAACTTGAATAGTGGATTCAGAGTGCTTACAGGACAGGGAAGATGGGACACTGTGCAATTCTTTGTTTACTGTAAATTTCTTTCTTTCTTTTTCCTTAAAAAAATGTTGTTTTGGGGGGTTTTGGGGGCGGGAGCAATGAAAAACAAGAAGGGCAATGCCCACACGACTCACATGCTTGACCTTGACCTTTATATGACCTTGACCTTCAGGTGACCTTCAAGGTCAAGGTCAACCAACTAAACCTACCAATGACATCATACACAAAGAAATGCTTTACACATTTTTCCTACCAAAATACATGTGACCTTGACGCAAGGTCAAGGTCATCCAAGGTCATGCAACACAAAGCTGTTAATTCAAGGCATAGGAAGCACAATGGTGCTTATTGGCACTTTCTACCATGAGATATAGTCACTTTTAGTGGTTCACTACCCCATTTTGGTCACATTTCATAAGGGTCAAAGTGACCTTGACCTTGATGATATGTGAACAAATGTGTCTCATGATGAAAGTATAACATGTGCCCCACATAATTATTAAGTTTGAAACAGTTATCTTCCATAGTTCAGGGTCAAGGTCACTTCAAAATATGTATACAATCCAACTTTGAAGAGCTCCTGTGACCTTGACGCAAGGTCAACCAAACTGGTATCAAAAGATAGGGCTTGCTTTGACCTATATACCACTTGTAGCTGAGGTCGCCATTCTCAATAACGTGGGAGAAAATTGGGAAAATGTGAAAAATGACTGTTTTTGAGACCACATTTATGGCTCCTGTGACCTTGACCTT
>JAWQFJ010001674.1:7500-15000 GCA_034096865.1 Theodoxus fluviatilis
GACAATTCAGAGTGAAGACAGGAGACAATTCAGAGTGAAGACAGGAGACAATTCAGCGTGAAGACAGGAGACAATTCAGCGTGAAGACAGGAGACAATTCAGCGTGAAGACAGGAGACAATTCAGCGTGAAGACAGGAGACAATTCAGCGTGAAGACAGGAGACAATTCAGGATGAAGACAGGAGACAATTCAGCGTGAAGACAGGAGACAATTCAGGATGAAGACAGGAGACAATTCAGAGTGAAGACAGGAGACAATTCAGCGTGAAGACAGGAGACAATTCAGCGTGAAGACAGGAGACAATTCAGAGTGAAGACAGGAGACAATTCAGCGTGAAGACAGGAGACAATTCAGAGTGAAGACAGGAGACAATTCAGCGTGAAGACAGGAGACAATTCAGGATGAAGACAGAAACAAACAGAAAGAAGCAAATTCAGTAAGAAGAGAGGAGCAAAGTTATCATGAAGAGAGGGGTAAATTCAGCGTGAAGAGAGGAGACAATTCAGCGTGAAGAGAGGAGCAAAGTTAGCCTGAAGAGAGGAGCAAAGTTAGCCTGAAGAGAGGGGCAAATTCAGCGTGAAGAGACGAGCAAATTCAGCCTGAAGAGAGGAGCAAAGTTAGCCTGAAGAGAGGGGCAAATTCAGCCTGAAGAGACGAGCAAATTCAGCCTGAAGAGAGGAGCAAAGTTAGCCTGAAGAGAGGGCAAATTCAGCCTGAAGAGAGGAGCAAAGTTAGCCTGAAGAGAGGAGCAAAGTTAGCCTGAAGAGAGGGGCAAATTCAGGGTGAAGAGACGAGCAAATTCAGCCTGAAGAGAGGAGCAAAGTTAGCCTGAAGAGAGGGGCAAATTCAGCCTGAAGAGACGAGCAAATTCAGCCTGAAGAGAGGAGCAAAGTTAGCCTGAAGAGAGGAGCAAATTCAGCCTGAAGAGAGGGGCAAATTCAGCCTGAAGAGACGAGCAAATTCAGCCTGAAGAGAGGAGCAAAGTTAGCCTGAAGAGAGGAGCAAAGTTAGCCTGAAGAGAGGAGCAAAGTTAGCCTGAAGAGAGGGGCAAATTCAGCCTGAAGAGACAAGCAAATTCAGCGTGAAGAGAGGAGCAAAGTTAGCCTGAAGAGAGGAGCAAAGTTAGCCTGAAGAGAGGAGCAAAGTTAGCCTGAAGAGAGGGGCAAATTCAGCCTGAAGAGACGAGCAAATTAATCCTGAAGAGAGGGGCAAATTCAGCGTGGAGTAAATTCAGCGTGAAGAGAGGGGCAAATTCAGCGTGAAGAGAGGAGAAAATTCAGGGTGAAGAGAGGAGCAAAGTTAGCCTGAAGACAGGAGAAAATTCAGCGTGAAGAGAGAAGAAAATTCAACGTGTAGAGAGAGCAACTCTTGTATACGAACTTCTTTAAACACTGCATTACTTAGCTGCAAGCGACTAAAAATGAGAGTTTTAAATCTTTAATGCCGGTTGCAACGCATATTTCAAGCGCCACTTACATTAAATTGTATGAAATGTTTAAGTTTCGAGGGTGGGTGGTGGTGGTGGGGGGTGGGTGGGGAGACACATTTAGACCATACTCTCAGCAATCTAATGATTTGAAAAAGCTTAATTAAGACAACACACTGACAATGATTACACGTTGTGAAATGGTTGATAAGACATTAATCTTATATGTGATATGTCGAATGTTACTTGTAGGGTTTTCCAGATCTATTCATAGATGAACGAACACTCTATGTTTAGACATACGTTTTTTGTTGCGACGTGCCTCCAAGCCCTCAAAGGGCCAGCTGCTGCAGCACGCTTACCAATGCTGAGAGGCCTTGTGGGCTTCAAGGGCCGCATGAGAGCCCCAAAGACCATGCCATTGGCCACGATGCCTGCCAGGATGAGTAGTGCCCCTTTCCACCCGAACTCTTTCAGCAAGAAGTCCGAAAAAGGCGCGAAGATGAACGTGCCGATTCCCGAACCACAGACAGCTATCCCAGTGGCGATTGCGCGTCTTCGCTCAAAATAGAACCCCACGCTGACGATGGCGGGAAGGTACATCATCCCAAAGCCGAAACCTGTGGAGAAAGAAGGCAATGTTTACAGTGCGGAGGCAAGGATCTTATAGGTTCTGACAGCTGAGAGCGAGCGTGAGAGAAAGCGAGAAGGCGAGCGAGCGAGAGAGAGTGTGTGTGTGTGTGTGTGTGTGTGTGTGAGAGAGAGAGAGAGAGAGAGAGAGAGAGAGAGAGAGAGGGAGAGAGAGAGAGAGAGAGGGAGAGAGAGAGAGAAAGAGAGAAAGAGGAACAGAGAGGGAAAGAGATGGAGAGAGAGAGAGAGAGAAAGAGAGAGAACGAACAACGAACGAACAATTTTATTGTATTGGGCTTCAGCCCGGTACAAGGAACTCAGAATACACGTCATTCATCAACTTCTCTCATTTGCATAGCTATCTATCTTCTGTTAAATGCATGATATAAGTAAATGCTCACAGATCTACATATGTTTGTGTCATAATTTGTGAAGCATCGAGATAATCCACCATGCACAGACATCCCGAAACAGAAATTTAAGTATTTGATCCTCAAGTCTTCATAAGCCGGAGAAAGAGAGAGAGAGAGAGAGAGAGAGAGAGAGAGAGAGAGAGAGAGAGAAGAGAGAGAAAGAGAGACAGAGAGACAGAGAGAGAGAGAGAGAGAGAGAGAGAGAGAGAGAGAGAGAGAAAGGGGGGTGGAGAGGATCAGAGAGGGTGAGAGATTAAGAGAGAGAGAGAGAGAGAGAGAGAGAGAGAGAGAGAGAGAGAGAGAGAGAGAGAGAGAGAAGAGAGTAGAGGGGGGAACACACTGAGAGAAAGAAAGAGACGAAAGAGAGAGATAAAACCCCAGAGAGGAACATACAAAGAGAGGCAGAGACGGAAAGAGAGAGAGAGAGAGAGAGAGAGAGAGAGAGAGAGAGAGAGAGACAGAGAGAGACAGAGAGAGACAGAGAGAGAGACAGAGACAGAGAGAGAGACAGAGACAGAGCGAGAGAGAGAGAGAGGAACATATGAGGAGATGAACACAGAGACACACACAGACACATACACAGACAGACAGACACACAGACAGACAGACACACACACACACACAGACAGACAGCCACACACACAGACACACAGACAGACACACACAAGCACGCACACACACACACACGCACACACGTACACACACACACACACACACACACACACACACACACACAAACGAACGGACGGAGAGAGCCAAAGAGAATATGGACGCACTTTTACATTCCAACTAATCTCGTTGAACCGTGAATTCACTACACAACCATGGGGATTAAAAAAATACTATTCAGCCGTGTAATGACCACAACAAATAAGTTCACTGTTTAAACAAGAGTGTGCAATCTTAAAAGATCAGAAACTAAAGAACGACATATTTGACCGAAATTGACGCTTTCCCTCACATATGGCACCAACTCGTCATCGCAGTTATTAATATCGTCCAAGAGAAACACGCCAGCGACGGTTTTTGTACATGGCGAACAACTGGGAGACTTGAGACTTGATTGACACTTACTCTAAACAGCTGTTGTAATTTTGTAGTCAACGGCCTTACATAGCCTATAAATACTGAGAGGCCCTAAAGCCTTGTTCATTAATTCATCCATCCATCCGTCCGTCCGTCAGTCCGTCCGTCCATCCATCCATCCATCCATCCATCCATCCATCCATCCATCCATCCATCCATCCATCCATCCATCCATCCATTCATTCGTTTATTCATTATCCGTCGCCCTCATAACATGATGTCGGCTAATCATGGAAAAAACATCTTACTCCCGTTGCACCGAAAAATGCCTCTCTTGGTACACGTGTACCGAACAGTGCAGGAAAACTGAGGAAGTGCATGCACACGTGTGCACACTGTCGCGTTATCCGCATGTCAAAACAATCGTCCCCTATTTAATAAAGAGGCTGTGCTATGTAAATGATGACGAGAATACTTTCATATCTCTGTCAAGATTCGCAACACACACCCCTCCACCCCCCGCTTCACCCTCCCCCTTCGCCCACTCTCTCCAACCCTCCTCTATAGCTGACCCTCCATTTCCTGTGGGTAACTTTCCTCCCCTTACTAGTTTAGTCTTTCCGCCACCCTCACCACCCCCAAACCCCCCCCCCCCCCCTCCCCCTGTTACCCAGTCCTTTTACCCTTCAACTGTGCAGTTCACACACACACACACACACACACACACACACACACACACACACACACACACACAGAGTAACACACACACACAGTAACACACACACACACACACACACACACACACACACACACACCCCTCTCCATCCGCTCCCCCTATCCCCTTCCCATTCCCAAACAAGAGGTGAATTCGACACTGCTGCATTGTATCATTATCAACATCACCGAGAGCTGGGTTGGCAAGAGATGAAATAGATAGGTCGGCTGTTTATCTGGCAGCTGCAGTTTATCTGACAGCTGCAGTTGGTTTATAACAGGAGTGGGGCGGTTCCGTATGCCAGCACTAGCACTGAAAGCGCTTGTTCGCAATGATATAATTTGCTGAGGCAGCAGTTCGAAGGAGTTTATCCTCCAAAGCGATAATGACTGAATTACAAAGACGACTGACACTATGTTTCACTGATTAAAGCAACCACAAACACGCATCCATGCATGTATGTGCAAGCTAACAAATATGGAGAGACGGAGGAGAGAGAGAGAGAGAGAGAGAGAGAGAGAGAGAGTAGAGACAGAGACAGAGACAGAGAGAGTAGAGACAGAGATAGTGCGAGAGAGAAAGGGGGAAAAGATATATATATATATATATATATAGAGAGAGAGAGAGAGAGAGTGAGAGAGATAGAGATAGAGAAAGACAGAGAGAGAGAGAGAGAGAAAGAGAGATGAGTGAGAGGAGAGAGAGAAGAGAGACAGAGAGAAAGAGAGATGAGTGAGAGAGTGAGAGAGAGAAAGAGAGAGAGACAGAGAGTGAGAGACAGAGAGAGACAGAGACAGAGAGAGAGACAGAGAGGGGGGGAGAGAGAGAGAGAGAGAGAGAGAGAGAGAGAGAGAGAGAGAGAGAGAGAGAGAAAGAGAGAGAGTCTCATTCCTTTCCACGACAAGATTTATACAAAGACGAGAAGGCTTGTAGCGTGCAAAATAGTAACCCGTGCAAAACAGTACCCGGAAGTCATCGCAGAGTTATCTGCGAGGGACGTGCTGAGAAATCCACTCTAAAAAGAGACGGCACCCGCCACTCCGCCTGACTGACTTGGCACGCCCGGGGAGTTATGCTAAGATCCGGCCGCGTAAATATATCTGCGTTTTGTGACAAACGTCTTTCTCGGCGGTACTGTACTCCATGCACCTTAACGGTGCGCGTGATTCGGGTGTAATCTTAAGCTAAACGACGTTTATTGGCGCTGCTGAAATGGTCGAAGTCGGAAACATTCGGAACGTCGTTTAGCTTAAGATTACACCCGAATCACGCGCACCGTTAAGGTGCATGGAGTACAGTACCGCCGAGCAAGACGTTTGTCACAAAACGCAGATATATTTACGCGGCCGGATCTTAACATAACTCCCCGGGCGTGCCAAGTCAGTCAACGGTCGCGTTTTATAAAACCAGACTACAAACAGACTACAGGGAGGTGACTCCCATATTATTTCCGGCAGGGGAGACGGCTTTACACGGGGAAAAACTTTTTTGAACGCTACATCATGTGTTAAACTACACAAATGCACCAAAACCTCGTAAAGCAACTAATGCGTCGTTTGTCGGAATATATTCCATGCGAAGAACAGGTGCAGGAGCGGTAAATTGCATAAAGCACGTCCCTCGCAGATAACTCTGCGATGACTTCCGGGTACTGTTTTGCACGGGTTACTATTTTGCACGCTACAAGGCTTCATCTTAACAATCCTTAATGTTGTCGGCCATTTTGACCGATTGACCTAAATAACTATTCTTCTAATTTGGAGTTTGAGCATGTTCTACTGACATCTCTCAATTATCCAAAAGCAAAAGAAGAATTTTACCAGAACGCAACATCTAGATGGTGCACATAACCTCATCAGTTAATGAGATTTTCAATTAAAAAGAAGTACTTAACTAGAGAGCACTTCTGAGAGTGCAAACCTCCACCCAGGAAACCAAAACTATCAACCCTTTGACCTGTCTGACAACTCAGGCAGGGTTTTCTGCTAGTGTCATATCCTTGACCGTAGAGTATCCTAAAACCTAGAGCATGACCTATTTGCATATTATTAACATGACGAAATATGGGTTTTCATCGTTTTCTTTCACCTTATTACCCAATCAAACGGTACTTTCCTCTAGAATTGTGTGTGTAATCACACGCAGTAAAGACAAAAATCTTTGGGTCCGAGAATTCATAAAACGCTCACCCTTACAACCGGCTAATCACAGTTCATTCTGTGAACCCGAGTCAGTAGGCGAAGTCTCTAGTTTACTAGAATGATCATAGTTAAGATAACAACCATGCGTTCAAGACGACCTACCGGTAGCCGACCGGTAGCCGAGCAACCAATGTGCACTCTTGAACGACTCGTTATGACCGAACGGTAGCCAAGATGGCTTCCGAGATGCCTTCTCATCGTCGAGGATTGCGCTTCTAAACCAAATGAGTAAACCAGCAGCTGCAGACTGCTCGTTCCTTGTGGAAACTGATGAAATACGTTAAGCTGTAGCTGTGCATGAAAGCTCGGCATCGATCGAATATAAATTTATGTCAAAACGACAGTGCTAACTTGGTGTAAGCAAGAATAGTTCGATGCTCACTTCAAGGGAGGTTACACAAAAAACTAAGGGCTAATGTAAGAAATAAGAGTTACTTCCCTTGAAATTGTTTTGCATCTGTCGTGGAAATGTTTGCTCACATCTTGCCCGGTAATTATTTCAGAGCAGTTATTCTTTTAAAAAGAAAAGTACAATATCAGCCTAACTTCTTGTAACGTCTCGCATAGGCTGGGTAATAATCACAGGTCGAAATGCGTGCCACAGCGCATATTTGTGATGACGACTTTCTTCCTTTCCCCGATGGCAGCCATTTTGGTTATACAGGCGCAACAGCGTTCCGGCGCGGTACGTGCCGGTCGATACCGGTAGCCGTACCAAGTCGTTCAAGAGACGAACGGTATCAACCGGTACGTACCGGTAGGCCTCTTGAACAGGCCACAAGAGTAGGCGGGGGAAAGTCATCTCTGCGGGGCATTGTCCAATAACAAGATTTGGCGGGTGAACACGTCATGTTAATAATATGCAAGTAGGTCACGCTCTACGTTTTAGGATACTCTACGTCTAGGATATGACACTATAAAGTTTTGTTATTCCAATTTTAGTGGCTGAAACTAGGGGATGATATCCGAATGCCGAACGCATACGATGACGTCATCAACTTGTGATTTGCAATAACATTTCTCTTTCTGGTCGTAATTGCATAACTAGATGAAAAATCACCTCCTAAATTTAAAGAATATTTTTTTAT
>JAWQFJ010001674.1:25000-30000 GCA_034096865.1 Theodoxus fluviatilis
GTCGCAGTACAGCTCTCACAGGTACCCGGTTTTACTCCTGGGTGGGGAAAGGCAATGTGGGTTATGCGCCTTGCTCAAGGATGAGTCTCCAGTATCCGCGCAGTTTTGAACCCCGCACCCTCTAGCCACAAGCGACTGCAGGTCAGGCGGGATGACCGGTCAGCGACAGAGCTCCGTCTTATCGAGGACAGCCTTAGCGTCACGTTCACGTGGGAAACACTCATCCTCGCGCTAGCTGCTGCTGCGCCAACACTCCCGTAGCCATAGTGATAGTCCAGCCGCGCGTTGTATACGTCAAGCGCCCCGGGGCGCTCTCCGCATAGAGCATTAGAGGGCGTGGAAAGTAGGTCAGGTCGCTTTCTGCATAGAGCGTTAGTGGTCATGGAAAATAGGTCAGGGCGCTTTCTGCATAGAGCGTTAGTGGTAATGGAAAATAGGTCAGGGCGCATTCTGCATTGAGCTTTACAGGTCATGGGAAGTAGGTCAGAGGGCTTTCTGCATTGAGCGTTAGAGGTCATGGAAAATAGGCCAAGGCGCTTTCTGCATAGAGCGTTAAAGGTCATGGAAATATGTCAGGGCGCTTTCTGCATTGAGAGCGTTAGAGGTCATGGGAAGTAGGTCAGGGCGCTTTCTGCATTGAGAGCGTTAGAGGTCATGGGAAGTAGGTCAGGGCGCTTTCTGCATTGAGAGCGTTAGAGGTCATGGGAAGTAGGTCAGGGCGCTTTCTGCATTGAGAGCGTTAGAGGTCATGGGAAGTAGGTCAGGGCGCTTTCTGCATAGAGTAATAAAGGTCATGAGAAGTAGGTCAGGGCGATTTCTGCATAGCGTAATAAAGGTCATGGGAAGTAGGTCAGGGCGCTTTCTGCATAGAGTAATAAAGGTCATGGGAAGTAGGTCAGGGCGATTTCTGCATAGAGTAATAAAGGTCATGGGAAGTAGGTCAGGACGCTTTCTGCATTGAGAGCGTTAGAAGTCATGGGAAGCAGGTCAGGGCACTTTCTGCATTGAGAGCGTTAGAGGTCATGGGAAGTAGGTCAGAGAGCTTTCTGCATTAAGAGCGTTAGAGGTCATGAAAAGTAGGTCAGCGCGCTTTCTGCATAGAGTAATAAAGGTCATGGGAAGTAGGTCAGGGCGCTTTCTGCATTTAGAGCGTTAGAGGTCATGGGAAGTAGGTCAGGGTACTTTCTGCATAGAGTAATAAAGGTCATGGGAAGTAGGTCAGGGCGCTTTCTGCATAGAGTATTAAAGGTCATGGGAAGTAGGTCAGGGCGCTTTCTGCATAGAGTAATAGAGGTCATGGGAAGTAGGTCAGGGCGCTTTCTGCATAGAGTAATAAAGGTCATGGGAAGTAGGTCAGGGCGCTTTCTGCATAGAGTAATAAAGGTCATGGGAAGTAGGTCAGGGCGCTTTCTGCATAGAGTAATAAAGGTCATGGGAAGTAGGTCAGGACGCTTTCTGCATAGAGTAATAAAGGTCATGGGAAGTAGGTCAGGGCGCCTAGAAGTGCTCCCCTTATACAACACGTGGCAGGTCAAAGCGTTAACCCTGTAAGGCCAAAGAAAGAAGTAGATGTGGTGACGTCAGCCCCACCGACCCTATTTCTTTCTGTAGACCCCTTACTCTTGCTGCTGGTGAAGTGGTCATTGAACTGCATGGCTCGCCAGCACCTCCGTGGTGCTCCCCCTGTGGGTCAGGGGTGCACAACTGACCCACCACGTCTCCCTGCACGTCTGGTGAAAGTGGACCCCTGGGGAAATCTGAGCCTTGACTTGCTGTTGCAGCCAACACCTGTGATTCAAGTTGACAGTGCGTTTGGTAGCGTGTATAAGCTGATAGGCGACAATGTATCCATCCATCCATCCATCCTTCCATCCATCCATTCTTCCATCCATCCATCCATCTATCACAGTGTGCTCACAGACCCAAGAGAGCGACACAAGGAATGTGTCAAGATCGGCAATAAGCACTGTGGCATCTCTCCTCAAGACCAGGAATCCAGTGCCAAGACTCATCCAGCTTGATTACTTGTGCCAAGTAGGGCAGGATCTCTTTCAAGAACAGGCGTAGAGAGAAAAGAACATCTTCCAGTGGACGCAAGAAAACTTCACCATTCCCGTCACGTCGCCCTCAGCATGCTTCCAGAGCCCACACTGCCCCCAACGTCCATCCCCGTCACGTCGCCCTCAGCATGCTTCCAGTGCCCACACTGCCCCCAACGTCCATTCCCGTCGCCCTCAGCATGCTTCCAGAGCCCACACTGCCCCCAACGTCCATTCCCGTCCCCCTCAGCATGCTTCCAGAGCCCACACTGCCCCCAACGTCCATTCCCGTCACGTCGCCCTCAGCATGCTTCCAGAGCCCACACTGCCCCCAACGTCCATTCCCGTCACGTCGCCCTCAGCATGCTTCCAGAGCCCACACTGCCCCCAACGTCCATTCCCGTCACGTCGCCCTCAGCATGCTTCCAGAGCCCACACTGCCTCCAACGTCCATTCCCGTCACGTCGCCCTCAGCATGCTTCCAGAGCCCACACTGCCCCCAACGTCCATTCCCGTCACGTCGCCCTCAGCATGCTTCCAGAGCCCACACTGCCCCCAACGTCCATTCCCGTCACGTCGCCCTCAGCATGCTTCCAGAGCCCACACTGCCCCCAACGTCCATTCCCGTCGCCCTCAGCATGCTTCCAGAGCCCACACTGCCCCCAACGTCCATTCCCGTCGCCCCTCAGCATGCTTCCAGAGCCCACACTGCCCCCAACGTCCATTCCCGTCGCCCTCAGCATGCTTCCAGAGCCCACACTGCCCCCAACGTCCATTCCCGTCACGTCGCCCTCAGCATGCTTCCAGAGCCCACACTGCCCCCAACGTCCATTCCCCTCACGTCGCCCTCAGCATGCTTCCAGAGCCCACACTGCCCCCAACGTCCATTCCCATCACGTCGCCCTCAGCATGCTTCCAGAGCCCACACTGCCCCCAACGTCCATTAGCGTCACGTCGCCCTCAGCATGCTTCCAGAGCCCACACTGCCCCCAACGTCCATTCCCGTCACGTCGCCCTCAGCATGCTTCCAGAGCCCACACTGCCTCCAACGTCGTTCCCGTCACGTCGCCCTCAGCAGTCTTCCAGAGCCCACACTGCCCCTAACGTCCATTAGCGTCACGTCGCCCTCAGCATGCCTCCAGAGCCCACACTGCCCCCAACGTCCATTCCCCTCACGTCGCCCTCAGCATGCTTTCAGAGCCCACACTGCCCCCAACGTCCATTCAAGTCACGTCGCCCTCAGCATGCTTCCAGAGCCCACACTGCCCCCAACGTCCATTCCCGTCGCCCTCAGCATGCTTCCAGAGCCCACACTGCCTCCAACGTCCATTCCCGTCGCCCTCAGCATGCTTCCAGAGCCCACACTGCCCCCAACGTCCGTTCCCCTCACGTCGCCCTCAGCATGCTTCCACAGTCCACACTGCCCCCAACGTCCGTTCCCGTCACGTCGCCCTTCGCATGCTTCCAGAGCCCACACTGCCCCCAACGTCCATTCCCGTCACGTCGCCCTCCGCATGCTTCCAGAGCCCACACTGCCCCCAACGTCCATTCCCGTCACGTCGCCCTCAGCATGCTTCCAGAGCCCACACTGCCCCCAACGTCCATTCCCGTCACGTCGCCCTCAGCATGCTTCCAGAGCCCACACTGCCCCCAACGTCCATTCCCGTCACGTCGCCCTCAGCATGCTTCCAGAGCCCACACTGCCCCCAACGTCCATTCCCGTCACGTCGCCCTCAGCATGCTTCCAGAGCCCACACTGCCCCCAACGTCCATTCCCGTCACGTCGCCCTCAGCATGCTTCCAGAGCCCACACTGCCCCCAACGTCCATTCACGTCGCCCTCAGCATGCTTCCAGAGCCCACACTGCCCCCAACGTCCATTCCCGTCGCCCTCAGCATGCTTCCAGAGCCCACACTGCCCCCAACGTCCATTCCCGTCGCCCTCAGCATGCTTCCAGAGCCCACACTGCCCCCGACGTCCATTCCCGTCCCCCTCAGCATGCTTCCAGAGCCCACACTGCCCCCAACGTCCATTCCCGTCCCCCTCAGCATGCTTCCAGAGCCCACACTGCCCCCAACGTCCATTCCCCTCACGTCGCCCTCAGCATGCTTCCAGAGCCCACACTGCCCCCAACGTCCATTCCCGTCACGTCGCCCTCCGCATGCTTCCAGAGCCCACACTGCCCCCAACGTCCATTCACGTCGCCCTCAGCATGCTTCCAGAGCCCACACTGCCCCCAACGTCCATTCCCGTCCCCCTCAGCATGCTTCCAGAGCCCACACTGCCCCCAACGTCCATTCCCGTCACGTCGCCCTCAGCATGCTTCCAGAGCCCACACTGCCCCCAACGTCCATTCCCCTCACGTCGCCCTCAGCATGCTTCCAGAGCCCACACTGCCCCCAACGTCCATTAGCGTCACGTCGCCCTCAGCATGCCTCCAGAGCCCACACTGCCCCCAACGTCCATTCCCGTCACGTCGCCCTCAGCATGCTTCCAGAGCCCACACTGCCTCCAACGTCGTTCCCGTCACGTCGCCCTCAGCAGTCTTCCAGAGCCCACACTGCCCCTAACGTCCATTAGCGTCACGTCGCCCTCAGCATGCCTCCAGAGCCCACACTGCCCCTAACGTCCATTCCCCTCACGTCGCCCTCAGCATGCTTCCAGAGCCCACACTGCCCCCAACGTCCATTCAAGTCACGTCGCCCTCAGCATGCTTCCAGAGCCCACACTGCCCCCAACGTCCATTCCCGTCGCCCTCAGCATGCTTCCAGAGCCCACACTGCCTCCAACGTCCATTCCCGTCGCCCTCAGCATGCTTCCAGAGCCCACACTGCCCCCAACGTCCGTTCCCCTCACGTCGCCCTCAGCATGCTTCCACAGTCCACACTGCCCCCAACGTCCGTTCCCGTCACGTCGCCCTTCGCATGCTTCCAGAGCCCACACTGCCCCCAACGTCCATTC
>JAWQFJ010001674.1:42500-76011 GCA_034096865.1 Theodoxus fluviatilis
ATATCAGTAGGTACGTGTGAGAAAAAAATGAAACGTAAATAAATGGAATGAAATGTAGTTCATTGAAAAGAGAATAAAAAGACCATTCCAATGGTATAAGTATGAAAACTGTGGGTCAATTTGCTCAAAAGTTATGAATTTTTAATTGAATAAAATCCGGCCCTTCGTTTTACTATAAAGACAGTAGAAAACTTGTGACCAGATTACATGCACTGAACAACAAAAACCTTCATAACTTTTTTAATTTCAAAGCTAGAAGAAAACCAATGATATATCTGGAATCCTTATGATTAGAGCTATTGATTAATAGGATAAAAGAAAAGTGACAGATACATTTTAACTTAATTAATTAATTCTTCTTCTTCTTGTCGATCGCTAAATTAATTAAGAACAAATCCGAGGTCGCGGTCTGGGTCACGTGACCACATGTGGTCGATCGGGCATATTGAAAACCAAATAACACACTAAAACCTAAAATAAACGCACTAAACTGCTTTTAAAAGCATTCAAAATGATAATAGAATAACAAATAATCATTAGAAGCAGTATAAACGAGTCCACTAGGTTAGACGAAGATTCTCAGAAAAGCACTAGCCGTGAATAGGTGAGTAGGTCTACCATTCCACAGCGCGATCTGAAAACCAGTGACTACGTTGGAATGAGCAAAACCCCCTTTGGTAACTATTAAAAAAAATAAAAAATCATTGAGACAGACTCGAAAATGATTTATCTACATGCGAATAGCAAAATTAAGATACCGAATACTCGCGTTTGATATAAAAACGGCGTTTGAAGATGAACCAAAACTTTAAAATTAGCGTAGCTCAGCTCACAGACGTCGCACGAAGATGAAACTTGTGTGTAGATGCAGGGGAAAACGTGAACTAAGTCATAAAAACGCAGTCTTTGTGCGAAATAAAAACGCGGTTTGAAGAAAGTGAACAAGAGAGGGATCGCTGTGCGCGCGTGCACAGAATCCGGTCACAGTTTTTGCGGCGCAGCGGAGAGCTGATTCGTGACGTCACGCACACGTACCTAAGATATGTGTACCATCCCAGGTCACGAACTGCATAACAATTGAATAAAAATCAGCTGAAAGTGGAATAAAAAACTCAGAAATCAGCTAAAACGCCGATAAGTCTCATCTCTGATCAGGGAGGCGAAAAGTCAAATTCTCTCTCTCTCCCGCGCGCGCGCTTTCTCTCTCTTCTCTCTCTCTCTCGCGCGCGCGCGCTCTCTTTCTCTCGCTCTCTCTCTCGCGTGCGCTTCTCTATCTCTCTCTCGCGCGCGCGCGCAAGTTCTCTCTCTCTCGCGCGCGCACACAAGTTCTCTCTCTCTCTCTCTCTCTCTCTCTCTCTCTCTCTCTCTCATTCTTGCCTCCGTGGCTCACGTTGATGTCTTTTTTGCAGAACGTGCAAAACGCGTGTGATTTCGATTTCGACGATGGGCGAAATGCCGGGAATTCCGATTTCCACTCAGCCTTCCACTTTACGCTGTACTTTGCTCTCTTTCTCCTTCTGACAAGAGTGGACTTTCTGTTCTCATCCTCTGTGTCACGCTCACTGTCGGATTCAGAATCGGTTTCGCGAGTCTTTCTCTTTGACTTTTCAATGGACGCCATCATCATTGAGATCGGTCAAGCAAAATGGCGGCTATTCCAGGTTGTAAACTGGCTCTGATTGGACGAAGGTCCTGACTCAACTAATCAAAACAATTGTACTGCAGATCTGCGGAATGACCTTCAGTGGCACGGTAGAAAGTTCGGATCGTCATGTAAATGCTTCGGAAACGAAATAAACCTTTCAAAATTTTTCATTTTCGGGAGATCGGTGGAAAAAAAATCGGGAGATTTACGAAGCTAGCGGGAGGTCGGGAGATAGGGTCTGAAATCGGGAGTCTCCCGCTAAAATCGGGAGAGTAAACAGGTCTGCTTGATCCATCCGCTTGGGGCGCAACGTGTCTCGATCCTCACGACAATGCGCTAATGAACTATCTTTGTGTAACCTATAATCTTTGCTTAAACTGGCAGGAGTAGACAGACAAGTGTACCTGGCTGCCATCCCCTACTTGCAGGTGCCAAGTCCGCCCTACTGTCTTTGCATAAGAAGTATCTGGGCACTTGCGGGTGGCGATAGAGACAGGTCTGATATCCTGACACGAGAGGTTGGACCACTACAGCACGCACATCATGTTAAGGCAAGTCACCCAACATGATTCAACACGACGGGGTCCAGATCTATCCCAGTGTGCACCGCACTCGCACGCTGTTGCCTCTGCCTGACGATGATAACTGCGTGAATCCTAGAGGTGCCTGCCTGCCTCCTCAGGTGACGTGCTGGCTCGAGTCTCTCCCCACCCAGGAGTAAAATCGGGTAGCAGTGAGGGCAAACTATCAGACCTGCCATTCCGCTTTCAACGGAATTGGTTCCGCCCATCTTTGATTTCTCCCAGTATTCAACCGAGCCTATAAATATTCAGCTCAACAATAACAAAACAACAAAACATCAATAATAATAATAATAATAATAATAATAATAATAATAATAATAATAATAATAATAAAAAATGATGATGATGATGATGATGATGATGATGATGATGATGATGATGATGATGATGATGATGATGATGACGACGATGATTGATGATGATGATGATGATGATGATGATGATGATGATGATGATGATGATGATGATGATGATGATGATGATGATGATGATGATGATGATAACAATAACAATAACATGACAACGACGACGACGATAATGATGGTTATGATTATAAAAACCGATAGGTAAAAGTTTTCTGCTTAGTAAAAAATGCAAACAGGCCACTGCCAATGAACTGAAAGAAACCCTTGATGCAGCAGAAAAAAGAATACAACGTTGGAAAATCAATAGAAAAGCAATGACAGTGATAAAGCTTTCTTTTTCAAATGGTATAGAAAGAAATTCAAAGACCGAAAGGAAGGAAGAGAGATGCATTTGACAGAAAAAGTGTTTATGCGTGTTTAAACGCTTTCTATTTAAGTTCAGGTTTGGAGGTGTGACGGATTCAGCTCAACTTTGTAATGTTCCCCTCGCTGACACTCCAGTAATTCTCCTGCACTGCTCGGGGTGGGTGGGTGGGTGGGTGGGTAACGGGCCTTGGGGTGGGTGGGGTGGGGGGTGGGGGTAGCAGGCCTGCACTGCTCGGGGTGGGTGGGTGGGTGAGTAACGGGCCTTGGGGTGGGTGGGGTGGGGGTGGGGGTGGGGGGTAGCAGGCCTGCACTGCTCGGGGATGGGTGGGTGGGTAACGGGCCTTGGGGTGGGTGGGGTGGGGGGTGGGGGTAGCAGGCCTGCACTGCTCGGGGTGGGTAGGTGGGTAACGGGCCTTGGGGTGGGTGGTGTGGGGTGGGGAGTGGGGTAGCAGGCCTGCACTGCTCGGGGTGGGTGGGTAACGGGCCTTGGGGTGGGTGGGGTGGGGTGGGGGTGGGGGGTAGCAGGCCTGCACTGCTCGGGGTGGGTGGGTGGGTGGATAACGGGCCTTGGAGTGGGTGGGGTGGGGGTGGGGATGGGGGGTAGCAGGCCTGCACTGCTCGGGGTGGGTGGGTGGGTGAGTAACGGGCCTTGGGGTGGGTGGGGTGGGGGGTGGGGGTAGCAGGCCTGCACTGCTCGGGGTTGGTGGGTGGGTGGGTAACGGGCCTTGGGGTGGGTGGGGTGGGGGGTGGGGAGTGGGGTAGCAGGCCTGCACTGCTCGGGGTGGGTGGGTAACGGGCCTTGGGGTGGGTGGGGTGGGGGTGGGGGGTAGCAGGCCTGCACTGCTCGGGGTGGGTGGGTGGGTGGATAACGGGCCTTGGAGTGGGTGGGGTGGGGGTGGGGATGGGGGGTAGCAGGCCTGCACTGCTCGGGGTGGGTGAGTAACGGGCCTTGGGGTGGGTGGGGTGGGGTTTGAAGAGGGTCTGCACCACGGTGTGAGTTATCCTCCTGCGTGGCTAGGTGGGTGTGGGTGCGTGCGTGCTTGCATGCGTGTGCGCGTGTGTGTGTCTGTTGCGTTTGTGTGTGTGTGTGTTTGTGTGTGTGTGTGTGCGTGTTTTATGTATGTGTCTGCGTGTGCTTGTGTGCGTATGTTTGTAGGGGTGGGGAGAGTGGGGTGGGTAATAAGTGTCAGGATTCATGTTCATTATCATTTCCCTGTAGATTGGGGGTAAGAAAGGACCCCCCTGTAGGTTGGGGGTAAGAAAGGACCCCCCTGTAGGTTGGGGGTAAGAAAGGACCCCCCTGTAGGTTGGGGGTAAGAAAGGACCCCCCTGTAGGTTGGGGGTAAGAAAGGACCCCCCTGTAGGTTGGGGGTAAGAAAGGACCCCCCTGTAGGTTGGGGGTAAGAAAGGACCCCCCTGTAGGTTGGGGGTAAGAAAGGACCCACCGCATCTCTCTATGCGATTCGTACAAGGCAAACACACAGGAAAGTCCGAGACGTGATTCACTCACACTCTGGCCAGCTCTGGTAATGTTGTAGTTAATGGCCTTACATAGCCTACAAAAGGCTGAAAGACCGTAAAAATCCATTTAGCAGCAGAAGCAGCAGCAACAGCAGCAGAAGCAGAAGCAGCAGCAGCAGCAGCAGAAGCAGCAGCAGCAGCAGAAGCAGCAGCAGCAGCAGCAGCAGCAGCAGCAGCAGCAGCAGAAGCAGCAGCAGCAGAAGCAGCAGCAGCAGCAGCAGCAGCAGCAGCAGCAGCAGCAGCAGAAGCAGCAGCAGCAGAAGCAGCAGCAGCAGCAGCAGCAGCAGAAGCAGCAGCAGCAGAAGCAGCAGCAGCAGCAGCAGCAGCAGCAGCAGCAGCAGCAGAAGCAGCAGAAGCAGCAGCAGCAGCAGCAGCAGAAGCAGCAGAAGCAGCAGCAGCAGCAGCAGCAGCAGCAGCAGAAGCAGCAGCAGCAGCAGCAGCAGAAGCAGCAGAAGCAGCAGCAGCAGCAGGAGCAGCACGTCCATCAGGACCTACCTGGCTTGATTTTCATAAAGAGATGACATATAACAAAATTTCCACTTGCTTATTCAAATTCTTGTGGGTCAGTTTGTGTGGACACTTTCCACAAGTCTTCTTAGTATCTGCAACTGTGTTCTGCCTCGCTCACTCATTCCTTCGATGCACAAACTAAAAGCAAGCTTTCTTTTTTTCTGTCCAGCTGTCATTCTTTTTTCTTTCGTTCTGTTACAAAAAGGTTGATTTCTCACAGCGTGATAAAGATCATGGTAACACTGCTGTTATTGTCCCTAGGGTGTGAACTGCCCTGTGTTTTCTCTCAAGATTTCTTCGACTAGATCTGAGTATCATTCAACGAAAAATCGATGCATGCATTACCACAGATTAGATCCAGAAAATAAGAGAAGTTATTTCATCAGATGTATGCATCTGCATTCCTGTCATTAGTTGTAATATAATGAATTGCATTGTAGTCTGCGTTTAAAACACGCCAACAGATGTTCAACTCTAGTCTGGACTTTTTATTTTCCTGAACCACAAAAGGGGCAGCTAGGGTGTGCATTCGGGGTGTAGTAGGGGCAAATTCAGGGTAGGAGTGATGTAGGGCAGGCTGGAGAGAGGTTATCTGAGGGCATACAAGCCTTGTAGGGTCAAACGAAGCAACACTTGATAACGACAGCTTTACACATTTGCGCTGGTAAGGCATGTTTGTCTAAGCCTCTCCACGACCTCCATCTTGTAAGGCGTGTCTAAGTCTCTCCACGACTTCCAACTGGTAAGGCGTGTCTAAGTCTTACCACGACTTCCAGCTGGTAAGGCGTGTCTAAGTCTCTCCACGACTTCCAGCTGGTAAGGCATGTCTAAGTCTCTACACGACTTCCAGCTGGTAAGGCGTGTCTAAGTCTCTCCACGACTTCCAACTGGTAAGGCGTGTCTAAGTCTCTCCACGACTTCCAACTGGTAAGGCGTGTCTAAGTCTCTCCACGACTTCCAACTGGTAAGGCGTGTCTAAGTCTCTCCACGACTTCCAACTGGTAAGGCGTGTCTAAGTCTCTCCACGACCTCCAACTGGTAAGGCGTGTCTAAGTCTCTCCACGACTTGCAACTGGTAAGGCGTGTCTAAGTCTCTCCACGACTTGCAACTGGTAAAGCGTGTCTAAACCTCTCCACGACTTCCAGCTGGTAAGGCGTGTCTAAGTCTCTCCACGACTTCCAGCTGGTAAGGCGTGTCTAAGTCTCTCCACGACTTCCAGCTGGTAAGGCGTGTCTAAGTCTCTCCACGACTTCCAGCTGGTAAGGCGTGTCTAAGTCTCTCCACGACTTCCAACTGGTAAGGCGTGTCTAAGTCTCTCCAAGACTTCCAGCTGGTAAGGCATGTTTGTCTAAGTCTCTCCACGACTTCCAACTGGTAAGGCGTGTCTAAGTCTCTCCACGACTTCCAACTGGTAAGGCGTGTCTAAGTCTCTCCACGACTTCCAACTGGTAAGGCATGTCTAAGTCTCTCCACGACTTCCAACTGGTAAGGCGTGTCTAAGTCTCTCCACGACTTCCAACTGGTAAGGCGTGTCTAAGTCTCTCCACGACTTCCAGCTGGTAAGGCGTGTCTAAGTCTCTCCACGACTTCCAACTGTAAGGCGTGTCTAAGTCTCTCCACGACTTCCAGCTGGTAAGGCGTGTCTAAGTCTCTCCACGACTTCCAGCTGGTAAGGCGTGTCTAAGTCTCTCCACGACTTCCAGCTGGTAAGGCGTGTCTAAGTCTCTCCACGACTTCCAGCTGGTAAGGCGTGTCTAAGTCTCTCCACGACTTCCAGCTGGTAAGGCGTGTCTAAGTCTCTCCACGACTTCCAACTGGTAAGGCGTGTCTAAGTCTCTCCACGACTTCCAACTGGTAAGGCGTGTCTAAGTCTCTCCACGACTTCCAACTGGTAAGGCGTGTCTAAGTCTCTCCACGACTTCCAACTGGTAAGGCGTGTCTAAGTCTCTCCACGACTTCCAACTGGTAAGGCGTGTCTAAGTCTCTCCACGACCTCCAACTGGTAAGGCGTGTCTAAGTCTCTCCACGACTTCCATCTGGTAAGGCGTGTCTAAGTCTCTCCACGACTTCCAACTGGTAAGGCGTGTCTAAGTCTCTCCACGACTTCCAACTGGTAAGGCGTGTCTAAGTCTCTCCACGACTTCCAACTGGTAAGGCGTGTCTAAGTCTCTACACGACCTCCAACTGGTAAGGCGTGTCTAAGTCTCTCCACGACTTCCAGCTGGTAAGGCGTGTCTAAGTCTCTACACGACCTCCAACTGGTAAGGCGTGTCTAAGCCTCTCCACGACTTCGAACTGGTAAAGCGTGTCTAAGTCTCTCCACGACTTCCATCTGGTAAGGCGTGTCTAAGTCTCTACACGACTTCGAACTGGTAAAGCGTGTCTAAGTCTCTCCACGACTTCCATCTGGTAAGGCGTGTCTAAGTCTCTCCACGACTTCCAACTGGTAAGGCGTGTCTAAGTCTCTCCCCGACTTCCAACTGGTAAGGCGTGTCTAAGTCTCTCCACGACTTCCAACTGGTAAGGCGTGTCTAAGTCTCTCCACGACCTCCAACTGGTAAGGCGTGTCTAAGTCTCTCCACGACTTCCAACTGGTAAGGCGTGTCTAAACCTCTCCACGACTTCCAACTGGTAAGGCGTGTCTAAGTCTCTCCACGACTTCCAACTGGTAAGGCGTGTCTAAGTCTCTCCACGACCTCCAACTGGTAAGGCGTGTCTAAGTTTCTCCACGACTTCCAACTGGTAAGGCGTGTCTAAGTCTCTCCACGACCTCCAACTGGTAAGGCATGTATAAGTCTCTCCACGACTTCCAACTGGTAAGGCGTGTCTAAGTCTCTCCACGACCTCCAACTGGTAAGGCGTGTCTAAACCTCTCCACGACTTCCAACTGGTAAGGCGTGTCTAAGTCTCTCCACGACTTCCAACTGGTAAGGCGTGTCTAAGTCTCTCCACGACTTCCAGCTGGTAAGGCGTGTCTAAGTCTCTCCACGACCTCCAACTGGTAAGGCGTGTCTAAGTCTCTCCACGACTTCCAGCTGGTAAGGCGTGTCTAAACCTCTCCACGACTTCCAGCTGGTAAGGCGTGTCTAAGTCTCTCCACGACTTCAAGCTGGTAAGGCGTGTCTAAGTCTCTCCACGACTTCCAACTGGTAAGGCATGTCTAAGTCTCTCCACGACCTCCATCTGATAAGGCGTGTCTAAGTCTCTCCACGACCTCCATCTGATAAGGCGTGTCGAAGTCTCTCCACGACTTCCAACTGGTAAGGCGTGTCTAAGTCTCTCCACGACTTCCAGCTGGTAAGGCATGTTTGTCTAAGTCTCTCCACGACTTCCAACTGGTAAGGCGTGTCTAAGTCTCTCCACGACTTCCAACTGGTAAGGCGTGTCTAAGTCTCTCCACGACTTCCAACTGGTAAGGCGTGTCTAAGTCTCTCCACGACTTCCAACTGGTAAGGCGTGTCTAAACCTCTCCACGACTTCCAACTGGTAAGGCGTGTCTAAGTCTCTCCACGACTTCCAACTGGTAAGGCGTGTCTAAGTCTCTCCACGACTGGAGAAGAGTCAAGCGTACACAAGTCCACACAGGCAGAAAGGCAGGGAAGTGGGAGTGTGGGTGGGGGTGGGGGGTGGGGGTGGGTGGGGGTGGAGGTGGGGTGGGGGGTCACAGAGTGCTGCAGTCCAAAGCACCGTGGGAGCTGGGTTAGGAAGGAAGGAAGGACGCTGGGAAGGTGAAGGGAAAGGAGATGGTGAAGCTGGGAGGGTAGGATTGCAGGGGTAGGGGTGGATGAAGGGGTGGATGAAGGGGTGGATGAAGGGGTTGATGAAGGGGTGGATGAAGGGGTGGATGAAGGGGTGGATGAAGGAGTGGAGTGAAGGGGTGGATGAAGGAGTGGAGTGAAGGGGTGGATGAAGGGGTGGAGTGAAGATGGAATGGACAAGTGCGTGGAAGGCAGAGAAAACGTGGTGGAGAATTAGAGGACGGAGATGGAAGAGCGGGGACACAGGATGAAAGGAAGGAAGGAGGTAAGGACGGAAGAAAGTAAAGAAGGAAGGAAGGAAGGAAGAAGGAGAAGAAGGAGGGAATATGGAAGAGAAAACAATTGTAAAAATGTGTCAGGGGTTACGTTGACATGACTAGCAATTACCAAAGCGCACGCGCGCCCGCACGCCCGCACGCACAAACATATACCCATATGTACGCACATACATTCGCACACATACGCATGCACACACACACACGCACACACACACACACACACACACACACAGACACACGCACACACACACATATTCTCACACACACATATGCACAAACACGCACGCACACACACATACACACACGCGCACACACACACACACATACACACACAGACACACGCACACACACACACACACAAACTCACACACACACACACACACACACACACTTACACACACACACACACACACACACAAACAGACCGTCGAGGCGTTTTTCATCTTCCTAATGCTACAGTCCTCCTCCCTCTGTAGATGGCGACAGGACTGCAATACCTCAATCTTCCAGCTTCTTCTTCGCATTGCATGACATCAGCACACTCTCAAGCTCATGTTCATGGGACCGCACGGCAGATCGGATATTTTTGGCAACAGCCCTAAGTGAGTTGAAGCCGAGCAATTTGTTTCGACAGTTTTAGGGGAAAACGGACGCAACTAGCCTCCAAGGCCGTTTCCATGGATACGAAGCAATCAGTTGCGTAATGACATTTTCTTGGGCAAGGCGAGAAGATCTAGTAATGACAGGGGCTCCACATCCATTCCAAAATAAAATGAAACAATCACGTGTTTGTGGAAAAGGGACACCCTTCAGTTGGCTATTTGTCATTTTGGTTGTTTTTTGTTTTAGGGGGTTGGGGTGGGGGATGTTTGCTCCTTAGGACATTTTTAAGTATGTGTGTGTGTGTGTGTGTGTGTGTGTGTGCGTGTGTGTGTGTGTGTGTGCGCGTGCGCGCGAGTGTGTGTATACGTGTGTGTATGTGTGTGTGAAAAAGATAGATGAAATGACAGAATGAACGAACGAACAAACAAATGAATGAATAAATGGATGAACCCATTTAAGTTGGCAAGGGTAATTTATTAGGCAAAAATATCGATCTCCCACTTAGTCTTGAAAAGACATGTTCACTCTAAACGAAAGTGCAAACATAACTAAACATGTCAATATTCAGAAGAAAAAAACAACAAATTACATTCTCATACTTCATTCCATAAATAGCTTCGTTGTATTTTTGTTATTTTCCACACGTCAGAGACTGTTTTACCAAACGGACCTTGAAAACCCGAGGTGAAAGTGCTGACCTGACCTTTGTAGGAAGGAAGTTTCATTCCATTACTGAGACATACAGAAAGCAAACGAGAGAGACATGCAGACAGACAAACAGACAGACAGACAGACAGACAGAAGTAAAGAGAGAGAGAGAGAGCAGAGGAGAGAAGAGAGAAGACGAGACGAGAGAGCAGAGAGAGAGAAGTAGGAAAGAGAGGAGAGAGAGAGAGAGAGAGAGAGAGAGAGAAGTAGGAGAGAGAGAGAGAGAGAGAGAGAGAGAGAGAGAGAGAGAGAGAATTTAAGAGAGAGAAGTAAAGAGAGAGAAGAAAAGAGAGAGAGAAATAACGAGAGAGAAGTAAAGAGAGAGAGAGAAGTAAAGAGCGAGAGAGAGAAAGAGAGAGAGAGAAGTAAAGAGCGGGAGAGAGAAAGAAAGAGAGAGAGAGAGGAGACGGACGAACGGACGGACGGACGGACAGACGGACAGGTAGGCAGACAGACTGGCAGAATCTGAGAGAGAGAAAAACAGAAAGAGAGAGGGAGAGAGGGGGGACAGAAAGAGATAAAGCAAGAAAAAGCGTTTACAAAACCACTGCGCAATTAAGAAATTATGCACGTACTTAAATCATGTTATTCAATGGGTTTTTTCCATTACACTTTATTGTTTGTAACACTAACAGTGTGTCGATATCTAGTTTTAGAAACCACTTCCCGGAAGTTTTTCACGTCGAGATCGGTCGTGGCCAGCGTTCCTCTTTGAACATTCTGATAGCTTCTGATAGCTATCGCTATTGTCTTGGGAACGCAGCTCTGGCTCTGGACAGAAGACATTCACCACGTTCAACCAACACCATCTGTTGCCGGCAACTTCCACTTGAACGGGACAACAAAGTAGACACATCTGTCCGCGGCTAACTGGAGGCAGGAATAGCACGGAGATATCAATATTTACCGGTTGCTTTTGACCCGATAATGAGAGCGAGCTAACCCCGTACGCTCCGTATCAGATTACAGATCTTCGGGGCGCACGTTTTGCAAAACTGGCTGAGGAGTTCCCAACCCTTCAGAGATAAAAGAGCGGATTAAAAGGGAGCAAACTCCAACAGGTGGCGAAGACAACACTCCGGTCCTGACTTGTTGAAGTGCTTGCTCGAGAGTCGTGTGTCCGACAAGGAGGTCACTGTACACAGAACGCAAGGTCACTGTAGACAGAACGCGAGGTCACTCTACACGGAATGCCGATGACACTAAGGCTGGGGGACGGTCTGCCCCGATAACGCACTCGCTGGGAATTTCAGATGGCTCAGATACGACAGGAATGTGAGTGCAGTCCTCTGTCGAAGGTGTCTACAAAAGGCACATGTGGCTTCACAGTCGATGGATTTCAAGCAAGCCCAGATGCCAAGAGTCGCTTGGCGCCAATCTGATAGATGACGTCAGGTCAGTAGCAGGGAGAATTCTCCACAAACGCATTGACTGTGGAATGGTTTGAAACAGCATCTGAGTGTGGTAGTGTCGATTCAGAATGGATTCCCGAAGGGGAAATAAAACTTAATTAAATATTTATATAACATTCATTTAGACAGATGATTGAAAAGACGTTAACTAATCGTTTTAGATCCTTCTCATCCAAATACAATCATCTCACACCTTCTTCAAACTTCTCCTGCAACCCAAGACCTGGCTCACTGAGACTTATGCAAAACGTCATGATGTCCTCACAGTTTCCCTTCAAAGCAGCTTTTCTCTGTTCATCAGGTAGAAGGGAGGGAAGAGAGAGAGAGAGAGAGAGAGAGAGAGAGAGAGAGAGAGAGAGAGAGAGAGAGAGAGAGAAAGAGAGTGAGAGAGTGAGAGAGAAAGAGACAGAGAGACAGAGAGAAAGAGAGACAGAGAGAGACACAGAGAGAGACACAGAGAGAGAGAGAGAGAGAGAGAGAGGCACACAGACAGACAGACAGACAGACAGAGAGACAGACAGGCAGACAGACGGACGGACGGACGGACGGACAGACGGACGGACGGATGGACGGACGGACGGACGGACGGACGGACGGACAGACAGACAGACAGACAGACAGACAGACAGACAGACAGACAGACAGACAGACAGACAGACAGACAGACAGATAGACAGACAGACAGGCAGGCAGGCAGGCAGGCAGACACACACACAGACACACATATAAACAGACAGACATACACACAGATAGACAGACAGACAGACACACACACACACACACACACACACACACACACACACACACACTCAAACACAGATATAAACAAACAGAAAACACAAAGACAGACAGACAGACAGACACACGGACAGAAAGACACACAGATAAACAGACAGACAGACAGACAGACAGAAAGAAAGAAAGAAAGAAAGAAAGAAAGAAAGAAAGAAAGAAAGACAAACAGACAGGGACACAGAGACGCAGACCCAGTCACAGACAGACAGAAAAAGAGACAAAAAGAGAGACAAACAGACGCACAGACAGACAGACACACAGACACACCGACAGACACACTGACAGTCAGGCACAAATACAGACATACAGACAGACACAAAGACTGACGGACAGACAGACAGACAGACAGACAGACAGACAGACAGACAGACAGACAGACAGACAGACAGACAGACAGACAGACAGACAGACAGACAGACAGACAGACACAGACAGACAGACCGACAGACAGACAGACAGACCGACAGACAGACAGACACACAGACAGACAGACACACAGACTCACAGACGGACGGACGGACGGACGGACGGGTGGACGGACGGACGGACGGACGGACGGACGGACGGACGGATGGACGGACAGACAGACAGACAGACAGGCAGGCAGGTAGGCAGACAGGCAGACAGGCAGGCAGGCAGACAGACAGGCAGACAAACAGATAAAGTTCCAATCTTTTCATAACATTCATTTCAAAGAATTGTAAAGATCTCCCCCCCCCCCCCCCAAAAAACGGGGGGGGGGGGGGGGGAACTGCAGCACAGTGGCAAGACAGAGTGCGGGTTGCAGATCAGGCACGTCCAGCACAGCGGCGAACCTGTTCCCACCTGCTGCAACATCAGCACCACCTGAGCAACGATGACGTGAGGGCACTAGACAGGGAGCACTGCTGGTACCGACGAGGTGTACAGGAGACAAGAAATACATCTGTATAGCGGCTGCCAGTCCTGTACTGAGATGTGACCGGGACGACACACCCTATCATCAGTGTTCAGAACCATCCGGGTGACACGATCCCTGTGATGAGGTGCACCTCATTCAGCGTGGCTGAGACTAGTGAATATAGTCTCAGCAACAGGTTGGTCACGTGATAGCCTTAAATCTTCCATAACATGCATACCACCGTTCTGAACACAGAGTCTCGGCCACGCTGAATGCCATATCACATCGTGAGTGTATTCCTCCGCTTGTTGTGATACACTCGATACTGGCCGCCATGTTTTCGTCAATTCATTTTCTAAACATCGATTTCCCATGAATGTAAAACTTGTATGCGGTAAAATTCGAATCACAAGAGTGTAATATTGTGAACTCTACTAATTATAAGGACTTTGAATACAACAGCAATATTTATACTTCATTGAGCGAGTAAGGCAACCAATCCCGTCTGCATAATCTTCGATACACACAGAAACCCACTGAGTGCTTTTGCTGATGAGGAATCATTAATTTAATGTATGCTTAGAAGGATAAAACTTAGAAAAACTGCTTCTGAGCTATCCGATAATATCGAACTTCGGAATCGGACGGATTCCTACAGAAGAAACTTCCATTCGATTAACGTCGTTCAACACAGACGGAATGTAGGTTAAATCACTTACTGACTCCATCAGTCGACACACGAATGATCGAAGTGTGGAGCTCGTCAAACAGTGTGAAGGCAGTTAGACCACAGGTTCTGGCCAGAAAGCATTTACTTGCGAGAGTATAACCATAGATTCACGAAACCAGCCCGGACCCATAGGAATCCTTTTCGCTGCGTTTATAGTAGGTCCAAAGATCGCGTGTATTACCAAAGACTATTCATAACTGTATAATCTTTGGTATTACTATACACAATCGCACGTGCTCAAGGCAGTTTGCAACCTTATAGACACGTTCGCGCTAAAAGTAGTTCTCAAATGATTTCCTGAAAATCTCATAGATTAGTTTTATTAGAACACCAAATTTGTGTTTATCTATCGGGATAAATAATTGGAGTGAAATAGAATCGCCTCTTTTTACTCTCAATGGTCTTCTGATCATGTTGAATTTTGATTGGTAGAATCATTGGAATGTGGACCCGAAGTCACGTGACCAACCTGTGTCAGAGATACTATGATCTCTGTGTTCAGAATGGGTGCACCTATCTACTGACCGCACTGTGACCCCTCCTCTGCTGTGGTCTGATTGTTATTGCAGCTGCCCTGTCAATCACTCCTTACATTAGCGTGACCCCTGGCTAGTGAGCCGTCCTCCCACTCTGGCCTCTGAATTGTAACATTTTGAGTATAAATCTGATGTTTCCTCTCAAGTAAGACAACCACTTGCAACGGCATATGATTCATTCAATAGACTGTGTTATGATGAATGAAGCAACATTTGTAAGAAGTAATTTCAAAGCGAGTTCAATTAAGTAATCTCTGTTTTCTTCCAAATACAAGCACGACCAGGGAGCCATGGTTAGGATCTGTGGAACAATCCATCCCCTGGCTCCTGTGAGGTCCGTGCATCCGCTTGATAAGGTTGAGACGGCACACGGCCAGAGAGACCATTTTACCACCCGGGTCGAGAGGTTCATTGTACTAAGAGCTTGTACCAACGGCCAATAAAGAGTGGAAAGTAACTCGACTTCGCCCCTGCGTCGTACTTTACTCCAACTCTACCACCAACCACTCCACCGAGCACCACAATCCGGATAATTCCAGGCTGTGTGAATCGAGTTCACTTCACAGACACGTCCACCAGCGCTGACGATGACGATGATGGGTGGAGATCTCCCGAAAGCAACGCTTTAGCAGCTCCTTGCTCTGACCAGAGACACTATCTCTGCTCTGACCAGACTGGTAGAGGGTATGACAGCAAAAATAATCCTACTGTGGTAAAGTCATGGAGAAAGATGGAGGAGGAGGAGGAGGAGGAGGAGGAGGAGGAGGAGGAGGAGGAGGAGGAGGAGGAGGAGGAGGAGGAGGAGGAGGAGGAGGACAAAAGCTCAGACGAAAGCAACAAAAACTTGAATAAATTAATTAATTAATAATTCCTCAACAGTGCAAAACCAACGGTAAGATAAACATGTTTATGAATCACTTCTCCTATTCCACACGCAACCACTACACTCCCATCATCTCATTCTTACATTCATCCCCCTGTGAGTTGGGGGTGGGTGGGGGGTGGGGGGGTGGGATAGACCACTGACTCTTTCAAAGCGATTCGTGCAGGGCGAATATCTCGGGAAATCATGCCTTGACTTGCTGTTACTCAGACCTGCTGACTGTTCGTGGTCAGAGGCCTTACATAACCGACATAGGCCGACAGGACGCAACATGCCAAACATCATGCCCTACATTCCTCATCATCCACCCTCTGTGAACCAGTCAGCCCGCTCAATAATGCAACACAAGTCTTGCGTCTGAGGTTGAGAGAGAGGAGCCATCTTGGCAGCGAGCTGCGACACAATTGCGCAGGTCAGGCTTAATTCCTAAATGGGAAGTTACTCGTTTTCTAGCAACGGTAAGAGTTACTCCGCCCAATACTCAGTCAAACATGGCGACTTCCTTGCGTCGAGTATCTGAATTTCAAGCTTTTTTGAGAGATCGTGGTGTGACTGTGTCTGGCCAAAAAAAGACTGAACTAGCGGAATTGTGTGAGATTGCGAGAGGTATTAGCCTGGAGTTTGATCCCGATGGATTATACGAAGACAGAGAAGAAATCATTGTTGACAAACTGACCGACGGCGATGTGAAGTTACCGAACCCTTCACTTCATGCGGGTAGCAGCGACCTTTCCGCGTTGCCTTTTTTCAGTATGTTCGATGTGTTCACGTACCTTATGAGCACTTTAGACCATGCAACCGTACGAGATTTCCAAAAGTCAGAAGGATATACGATGATGACGGATGGATATGTGAAGGCGATGGAAGTTGTCTCATTTCCAGAACATTCCGAGTACTTTGCGCTGAAGGCACATGTGAAACCTAGAACTAGAGACAAAGATCCAGTAACAGGTGCAGCTTTCTACTACCCCTGGATTATCATGTCAACACTGGGAAACAGGACCAGAAGCTGCATCTTGTCAGCATTTTGCACTTGCAAAGGCGGGTATGTAGCCTATACTGTAATCTTAACGGAAGACTCTGGCTCACTCTTAATACTATAGTAATACACACATACAACCCTACATTGCAACACATGCATACACTCAGTTATATGGTTCATATGCACTCACTCATCACAAGCATACATGTACTTATGTAGTGATGTACACAAGCATGCAGTCATTCAAACCACACCCACACAAATGCTTTGTACACTGACTCAGTAGGCTGCAGGCATGCATGGCACTTATGTACATAAAACAAAATCCTTTTAAGTAGTGTTACAGTACACATTCCACCTTTTCACAAGCTAATTTTAATAATAATAAAAATTAAATAAATAAAAAACGAAGAAAAAGATCAGCTGAAGAAAATTTGGCAAACCTGCAGTTTAGAGGCGGGTCCTGCTTGTTGCCGGTTTTCATGCGTTTTAATGAGTTTATCGCTCAAATACAATTATACGCTTTAAATACAATCATACTTACACTCATACACACACATATTCGAGCCTATGTGCATTAGAATTAACTCACAATTTAATGCCGAAGTGACCGATCGTCACAACACAAACAGTACATGGCGGCCATGACGCTCTGCGACAGTCGGTCATTTCGGCATTAAATTGTGAGTTAATTCTAATGTACATAGGCTCGAATATGTGTACAATGTGTGTAAATATGATTGTATTTAAACCCAATAATTGTATTTTAGCGAAAAACGCATTAAAATGCATGAAAACCCACAAGCGGGACTCGCCTCTAAACTGCAGGTTTGCCGAAAATTTTCGTAGGGAGAGTGCACACGCAATCTTGAATAGATCTACGTTTTATGTCTACACACACAACACACACACATAATAGTTTTTAATTAAAGTAAGGGTAATAATTGTAAAAAAAAACAGCTGTTTCGACTTACTTGGGAGCAAACATACATCCATCGCCGTATGTTGTCGACGTTGAGTTGGGAATGCGGGCGACCACACGCTTTGATCCATCGCAGACATTTATCTCTGTTGTGGGTTCTTGTCGGTTTAGCAAACGGGAAAAAATTGACACCAGGATATCGGTCAGGATACCTGCTATCTGCATTGCAAGTGCCCCAACTACAGCGTTTTACCATACTGTAATAAGCTTGAATTACACAAAATCCGCGCCGATTATAACACACGCTCTTCTGTGTCAGACTGACTGGAAATCTTGAAGTTTGACTGTGCTTCAGGAACCGTAACTCGTATCCAAGCTTGCAGGATTGTCTCTCTTTTTTATCGGAATAATTCCTATTCTCTCGAGATTTTGGGCCAAACAAACACGCCCTAAGTCCCGTGTGAAGCCGGGTGCTGATTGGGTTGTGTAAAAATAGCTGCGCACCAATGTTGTCTTTGACGCGTTCGTCTGGCGTACAATCTCGAGAAAATCTCGAGGGCCAGGCGTTGCCTACGTTTCTCGCTCATTAGCCTAGGTGCTTCTCGCTCGCCCATGGAGGCGAGCCACTTGCCTAATAAACACGCCGTTTGATAATACTATCATATAATTATATCGTATTCAGTTGTGCGCAATTGTCTTTTCCCGCGTTTTTGTATTTTCCCTCCTGATCACCTCTCGAGGAATTCGGCGGAGCGGAAATTTTGGACGTTACATTTTTTTTTGTCGCGAGGATAGAGTGGATCCTATTTATAAGTAACCAATCAACAGAAAACCGTGCAAAATGAGTATGAGCTGTTGAAAAAGTCGGCAACGTGGACATTTAGTTTGGGCGCAGCAGTTCTTCACGCGCGCAGTTTGCAAGAGAAGAGTTTTTCTCAACAACAAGTCTAGTGATCGAAGAGATTAGTTCACCGTGAGCATTCGCTATCCACACTTTTGCTCATCTTTACAATGACACTTCGAAAAGCTTGAAACAATGACGACATGAAAACGCCGACAGGTCAGTGTCAAACGACAACGCGCAATGATACAGTCGATGCTATTTGTGGGTAACCAATGGGCAGAAAACCGCGCGAAATTAGTGATTTCTTGCGACCAATCGATAGGCAGTTGCGCACGGTATGTAGACGCCATTCTGTGAACCGACTCTGGCGTAGTTCGCGATGAATGCGTAATAGACTTGACCCTTTGCATTACAGCATTGTGCCAAAAATAGCTCGTTCTGGATACTTTTTTTCTCCCACTTTGTACAGAAATCATTCAAATGTCAAAACTTGTTTCTATTTCTACACAAACATTTTATTTTATCGAATTAACGCTTAATTGTTTATTTCCTACAAGCGTAATTTATTAGTTTTGTGCGAAATCGTCTTAGAACTACTTTTGCGGCGTATGTCAGGGAGCAGAGTGCTATCCAACAAGTCTCTCGTGTGACCTTATCAATATTCCTTTTGAATAATACGGATGGATTAGTTCCATCAGGTGATATGAACTGTTCTAGAGACCCTTTCGCCGGCAGGCGAAGTCTCTAGTGAACTAGGAATGTGTAGACGCATATGTATTTAGAAGCGTGTTTGGTTTTACAGTTATGTATGTATGTATGTATTTTCATTTTTACTGCGCCATTATCACAAAAACATGCTCATGGCGCGACAAGACGAAATAAAAAGTTTTGAGGCCAGTCTTAAATGCGGCCAAGGTTGGACTAGCCCTCAGACCCTCAGGAAGTTGGTTCCAGAGTCTCGGTCCAACAACGCTGAAGGAGCGGTCACCGAAGCTCCGTAACCTTGTTTGTGGGACAATCAAGAGTCTTCTTTTTGAGGAACGGAGATTCCTTGTGGAGTTGTGAGGTCTAAGGAGTTCTCCGAGGTAGGTTTGGGCTTCACCAGATTCACACTTAAACACGATGGAGAGGGTCTTAAATTCCACCCGTTGGCGAACTGGAAGCCAATGAAGGTCACAGAGCACAGGGGTTATGCGAGCCCACCTCGGCAGTCGCTTCACTACCCTAGCTGCAGAATTCTGAAGACGCTGAAGTCTCTGCAGGAGGCGAACTTAATAGAAGAAGCCAGATTGAACACAAATCAAGTTTTGCTTAAAACACTTTCTTAAACGTCAATAGTGAATTCCCTGAGTGCTCGTAGGGCAGAGAAGATGGAACAGCAAGAAGTACGTTTGTTACCGTCTTTGTTTCCCCACGATCGAAAAAAAAAAAGAAGTTTAGGGTTGGCGGAGAAAAAAAAGGGTCGGTCGGGTTACCGTAACCACAAATTTACAAATATGACCTTACGTGTCTGTTAGTTCAAAAAGCGAGTCAGGGATGTTGGCAAATTTTGCTCCGAGGTCGTTGTATCTCCTCTCCCGAGATAACGCGCAAGCCACTTTGACGAGTAGTTTGGGATTCCCAGCAGTTCCAGGCGCGCAACACTCGCTTGTCTCGAAGCTTGGGTGTGGGGGGTAGAAGGAAAGTGCCCATGCTGCCACTACGGAGATCACTGAGCATCAATATCCTCGCTCTATGATCTCAATACACAGCTCAATGTACTCGTGAAACTTCCTGTTGTAGCAGTGTCAATAAAAGCGTCGAAAGGCACAGCAATCTTTGCCAGGAGCACTTTGCAATCTTCGTCAATGATCGTATTGTCCGGTCTTGTTGCTGTGGACATGAAGGTAGTGTTGCTGGAGTGAAACAATTGTGGCGATAGTACACTGTTCTTGACTACTCTGCAGAGGTTTCAGTCCGAGGCAGGTTCCAGCAGGTTAAGTCCACAATGCGGTTATGCCTCACTTGAAGCATGTACATCCATCCGCCTGTAGTTGTGTTTAGTACTGCCACTCAGGATATACGAGGCTGTGTCGTTGGGGTCATGGCAAAGGTTACAGGATTGGATACACTTCGGGATGATAAAATTATGTTGCTAGTAGGCTGTTGCACTGCAGCAGTTGCAATCTGCTCTTCATAATTGTCGCGAGTTGCGACAATAGGGTGAGAATTGGGAAGTAAGCGACGGCGCATAAGATTGCGTTGACGCCGCTACACGCTCAGAAACGAGATTGCCGCACTGCTAAAGATAGATTTCGCGCGGCGGGAAAAATCACCCGTGAGGGGGTGCATTTCAGAAGGGGGCGGGGTAGCGACAGGTGTACGGGGTCTACACTTGACCCGGCACGGGTCTGAGGTCACGCAATTAAAGAACGGTGATTGGAAGATGATCACGTGACGTAGCTTTCGCGGGCTCCGTCAGAGCGGCTAAGGTCAGACTTAATCATCGTAGGATGAGGGCGGTTGTGCGAGCAATGGCTCTGCAAACGGGTGCCACAAGGGTGGCCAGTGAAGTAGTTATACTTCGTGGTGGTATCTCGTCGTGAGGGCCAACGGTCGGTCGGTCACGAGAGAAGGAAGAGGCCTTGGTTAGGACTGAGAGGAGAATTCGCTTTCTGGAGGATAACACGGCCCGGAGCTGTGGGGTATGTACTTTCGCGACAATTCTTGCCTGTCGGGAGAAATGACGATTGATAAGGGCGGGAAGAGAGTCAAAATGTCGGGATGCTACATTGTGTTTTAGAATGTGAATTAAATCTCTTGGGGAGAGTTAAAGAATTCCTTTCTGGGTAGTTTGTGAATTGTATATGTGCACGTCCACGATATTGCCTAACACTATCAAAAACTGGGGGGTCTGGGTAAAGACACTTGAATAAAACTATCTAACACAGTCAGCATGCATATATTTCAAATTTATATGGGTTCTTTAAATGTTTTTGTAATGTTATGACCAATAGTTTTTATAGTTTTGCTTTGCAGAGATTCACAAAAAATAATTAAACTCGTACGAAGCGGAAAAATGGCGCCGAAAAACGGGACATTTTGCGACGCCACTTTTGAATGCTTGTTATCTTGTGCAAATTCACCTTACAACGTATAGATTGTGTGAAATAATTCAAGTTCAATTATTAATTTAGTCATATTTCAGTGGAAAGTCGCCACAAAATAAAAACAGAGGTAGTTCTACCGAAATAAAAAAGACCTATGTGTACGTTACTCTCGTTTCTACCACCCTTGCTCAGAGGAAAAAAATCGAAGCCAAACATGTGTACATAAATGTGTTGAAGAGAAGGTTCAAATTACTTTTCCTTTCATTAGTTTACTCATACAACTGCATAGTTTTATTATTCTTTTGGTATTAACCAATTTCTTGGGACTATTTTGATGGTCAGCGTCGGTTGTTTCCCTGCGTTACTTACGAAAGGTATGCGTGTCCCAAACGTGTTGCTATATTGTTCCGCACTCGAAACGGATATGAAGGAAGCTTTTGTCATCCCGCAGTAAATGAACACGTTTATAGAAGGATACGTCATAGCACTCGCGATTTTTGACCAATGAGAAGGCTCCGTTTCCTTCATTTCCTTCTGTTACGTACGAAAATTTGCTACACATGTGCGAAGCTTTCAGTTCGTTTGATCCGTTCGATCGACCATCTTCATCCAATTTGGGTTAAGTAAGGCATTCTACATTGGTTTTTTATTAATACAATTCAATAGTTTCGTTCATGGGTCATGAATAAATACTTTATGACTAGTTTTTATCAACGCCACTCTGGTTTTAGTTTCTGGTCATACTTACGAAACTCAATCGTCGCGGAGGAGCTTATCACATCGATTGATTTGGTCAGAATCACATCATGTTTGTTTTCATAGAACTAATTTGATGTTCCCTCATGCTAGATATCAAAATAATACCTTTTATAATGATATACGCATGTGATCGTCTCGCTGGTTACAAAGAAACCAAACACAGGTATGTCCCACCTAGTGTTAGGCAATATCGTGGACGTGCACATATCCATTTTTCATGAGCGGGAAAATGGGTTAAACGAACTTACTCGCGGGGGCGCGAGAAATTTCCTCTAAGTGGTTTGGGCGGGAACGCACCTTTTCTCATTGAATAAAACTTCTGTGTGAATTTTTGGGGGAGAGAAAATGGGTTCTCATTAGGCGCTGGTTTTGTATTTCCAGGCCACTATATTCTACTGGGTTCTACTCGAACTTCGGTTTCCACTCTACATGTGCTTCGCTACTACTTACCTCCTGTTCAGAGTTAGTGAGAACTCTGTGTAATACCTGACGCGTGCCCAGTGTCTGTCTACGAGCGATACTTCGTGTGCTTGGTGCGCACGATTCCTCAACGGTTGCAGTGTCCTAGTCGCAAGTGCGCTTCCAGTGGTTCAGGGGACCACAACTTTCGTCTAGTCATTGCTGTGTGCTAATAGAGTCTAGCGAAAGACGCCGGCGGTCGGCGTGAAGTCCACACGGCGTGGCATTACTGTCCAGTTGGTTCGGGCAGCGGTGAAGGGCTGGGGGGAACAGACGCTTCTTTACGCTTGGTGCGTAGGGGTAGTCTAGCGCTATCGGAAGGAGTTAGGAGCCTCATTGCCTAGACGGTTGAATTCTGTGTGAATTCTGACTCGGAGCGGTTTCCGAGTGAGTAGGACGGTCAAGACGCTAGCGACTTCATTCATTCATAGCTGTGAGGGGCGCAGCCATAGTTGTAGGGACATACAACGAGAACATTGTGAGGGGCGAACTGATTCTCTCGATAGGATGGAGTTAATCACACTTGTTCTGACTGACTGGGGGGATTCCTACTGTTGTCAGAGCGGACTTTCCGACGGGACTGACTGATATCGGTTTGGCGCCATTAGTCGGTGAAACCTCTAGCGGGAGAGAGGCACGGACGCCTGCCCGCGGCCACGACGGGGAGACGCAGCAAGGCGTGCTCCCATCCTTCTACTACCTGCGGTTGCCTTCCAAGGACATTTTCTCTTGGACTGGTCTGGAGCGCGGTGCTCAGACAGTGAATTACTTTCAGGGGACGAAAGTGGGGCGTTGGGTAGGGTTGTGCGCCATTTTTGTGAGGTTGGGTATATGTGTTTTTCTGGAGGCACTGCTTCTGGACTTCGAAAGGGTAAGCGAACCTTTTTATTTGCCTTTCTCCGCATTGTTGTCAACGACTGTCTTACTACTCGCGGGAGTGAGCGACAGAGCTGTCTGTGCGAGAAAGCGGTGAGGGCTAGCGTGGAGCGCTCGTGTCTGAATTACTCTGTTTTTCTGGCTTGCGTGACCTGGGCGGAAGTGGGTCAGCGCAAGGGGAAGGGGTCAGGAAGAGGGGGTCTACCTGATTAATATTCATGGTGAAGTGCTGTTGTGGTTTTGTTGTGAATGACTTGGCCAGCGGGGTCGTGAATGAGAGACTGAGAATCTTTCAAGGGGAATTGGAGTTCCCGTATGCCTAGTGCAGATTTTTGGGAGAAGTTTATGGATTTAATTTAACGTCTGTGTGTTAAATGGTTCAGCGGGGGACTTAGCAACTTCTATTGGGACGGAAGTGCGTTCATAACTTCTCGTGGGTTGGTAGGATTGAGTTTGCTTCTCGGTTGCGAAGGCTTTCTAGTTCTGTAAGCGTGTGTCAGAACTTGGGGTTGGAAAGGGATTTTTCTGGGGTGGATTATCGGATTAATTCCTGGTTTTGGGTGCTCCATCTGTGGGAGCGTGGAGGAGAGTTTTTCTGGTTTTTCACACTTGTAATTGTGTCTCGTTACCGGTAACGAAGATATTGTTACTTGTGTTTAGATTTTTTCCCAGTTTGTGAGAGTTTGGTTTCACACTGCTCTCACGCGATTGTTGTTGTTTATTTTGACCTGTTTCTCCCCAGCGGAAGTGTTCCACCACCTTGCTTCCGCTGACACTTTGTTTTGATTTCCTTTCTTGTTGCTGTTATTATTGATTAAACTTCATTGTTTATTTCACTCCCGATTCAGTGGTCATTCCTTCACTTGTAGTTAGACATTGCTTGACTGTTTGTGGTGTCCCCCAAGGAGTGGTGGTTGAGTTTAATTGTAAACTCGGTTAGTCTAATCACCTCATCCCTCTAGGACGACTACGTCCGTTCCTCGAGGTCGAGTCCCTCCCCACTAATTAGCCAATCTAAACACGCGACAAACCCATGGTTTGGAACCCCTTTGCATTGCATCTGGCCCCACAAGGGAAAATCTGGGACAAAACAGTAGCTCTGTTGAGGTACAGAAGTTTAGTTAGAAACTGTTTCCTAGTGACAAGCACTTGCATATGCAGTTTGTCCGACCTAAACACGCCCCATGCTATATGGTTTGGACCAAACGGAGTGTTTTTCTCCCTGCCGTGCGAGCACTTTCATTTCGAAAATTTCTTAGACACACGATCAGCTTGTCTTCGACAACCTCTAGTGCAGTGAACTGTCCGCCTGGGACTGCCACATGGAACCGCCACATGGGATTTTGGGCCCGCCAGGGACACTGCCGGCGTGGGACTGCCGCGTGGTACACGGCCACGTGGGAACTTGGCCAGCGTGGGACTGCCGGTGGGAACGGCCGCATGGGACACTATGCCGCGTGGGAACTGCCGCGCATGGGAACTACCACATGGTGAACTGCCGGCGTGGGAAGCGGCCGCATGGGAACTGCCGGATGGGAACTGCTGCAAGGGAACTGCCACATGGGAACTGCAGCATGGGAACTGCCGCGTGGGAACTGCCACATGGGAACTGCCGCGTGGGAACTGCCACATGGGAACTGCCACATGGGAACTGCAGCATGGGAACTGCCGCGTGGGAACTGCCGCGTGGGAACTGCTGCAAGGGAACTGCCACATGGGAACTGCCACATGGGAACTGCCGCGTGGGAACTGCCGCGTGGGAACTGCCACATGGGAACTGCCGCGTGGGAACTGCCGCGTGGGAACTGCCACATGGGAACTGCCTCATGGGAACTGCCGCGTGGGAACTGAAGCGTGGGAACTGCCGCGTGGGAACTGCCACATGGGAACTGCCACATGGGAACTGCCGCATGGGAACTGCCGCGTGGGAACTGAAGCGTGGGAACTGCCACATGGGAACTGCCACATGGGAACTGCCGCGTGGGAACTGAAGCGTGGGAACTGCCGCGTGGGAACTGCCACATGGGAACTGCCGCGTGGGAACTGCCGCGTGGGAACTGCCACATGGGAACTGCCACATGGGAACTGCCGCGTGGGAACTGAAACGTGGGAACTGCCACGTGGGAACTGCCACATGGGAACTGCCGCATGGGAACTGCCACGTGGGAACTGCCGCGTGGGAACTGCATGACAAGGACACGCACTCCCATTGGCTGGCAATGTACACAGTGCACAGTGCTGCAAACAATTAATTGGGTCTTGGACCACTGGATACCCAACCTATCTGATCAACAGGTCATTTAATCAATCCTTTACTGCTACCTGATGGCAAACACAGATCTCCACAAAGAGAAGGGCACACAGCCCGATACTAGTGACACGACCCATCCTCAGGCAACACTCCAACCCAACACTGGCTCTTATCTGTACCAAGTATTAATGACATTAATTACACTGAGGTGAGCCAACGCTGCCCTCACAGGTAACCAGTTTCCCTCCTGGGTGGAGAGAGACAAAGAGAGTTAAGCACCTTGTCCAAGCTTGCCACTCCAGGATCTACTCGGATACAAAAGCCAAGAGCTACCCTTGTCAGCGAGCAACAGGGGACTAACTCTCTAGCCACTGGTCTTTTGCCCTGATAGTGAATCGTGTTTCAAAGTCAGTAAGTGTACTCTTCAGGCTGACTCACTGAAATAGGAAATTTTCTATCATAATAATTGATATCAAAATGACATGATGATAAATGTAACAAGAACAAAAAACAAGTTTGCATTCTAGTAAGCTCTTTATCTCCCAACATAGGAGAGTTCATTCCTAAAAAACCATGATGCCAACACCAAAGAACAAGAAGGGCAAAGCCCATACGACTCACATGCTTGACCTTGACCTTTATATGACCTTGACCTTCAGGTGACCTTCAAGGTCAAGGTCAAACAACTAAACCTACCAATGACATCATACACAAAGAAATGCTTTACACATTTTTCCTACCAAAATACATGTGACCTTGACCCAAGGTCAAGGTCATCCAAGGTCATGCAACACAAAGCTGTTAATTCAAGACATAGGAAGCACAATGGTGCTTATTGGCACTTTCTACCATGAGATATAGTCACTTTTAGTGGTTCACTACCCCATTTTGGTCACATTTCATAAGGGTCAAAGTGACCTTGACCTTGATGATATGTGACCAAATGTGTCTCATGATGAAAGTATAACATGTGCCCCACATAATTATTAAGTTTGAAACAGTTATCTTCCATAGTTCAGGGTCAAGGTCACTTCAAAATATGTATACAATCCAACTTTGAAGAGCTCCTGTGACCTTGACCTTGAAGCAAGGTCAACCAAACTGGTATCAAAAGATAGGGCTTGCTTTGACCTATATACCACTTGTAGCTAAGGTCGCCATTCTCAATAAAGTGGGAGAAAATTGGGAAAATGTGAAAAATGACTGTTTTTGAGACCACATTTATGGCTCCTGTGACCTTGACCTTGAAGCAAGGTCAAGTCACTATGTATGTTTTTTGAGGCCTTGTCATCATACACCATCATGCCACATTTGGTGTTGATAGACTTAATAGTCTCCGAGAAAAATCCAACGTTTAAGTTTTTTATGCCCGGACGCCCGGACGGACGGACGGACGCCCGGACGGACGGACAGACGACACGGCTCAGTACATAGACTCACTTTTGCTTCGCATGTGAGTCAAAAATGAGATGGGAATGCAGAGCAGCAAAGGGCACTATGGGGGTCACAGGGTTAATTCATCAAGTATCACACTCTGAAGACAAGAGGGAGGTGGTTGAATATTTTTGTTTACAATTCACTTTCCACAGCTAGAAGTCAAAGGGATGCATCAAGACAACTGACGGACAACACCAGGTAAATAAATGCTCTTCACATATAAGTATTCACTTTGACCTCCTGCCCAGGAAGATTTTGATACGACAAAAAGAGGAAGCACATCTACCTGCCTACAAGGCTTTCAAAGGATATATATGGAGTTACCTCCCTTGGAATCCAAAATCAAGCATGTGATTCAGTTATCTTGTGAACTGTCTGCTTCAGAATTTTTCAGACGAGTAATTTCAACTATTCCTGCAGCTTCACTCTGATATATCTTCTTTACCAGTGGATAGAAGACCAAAGAAGACAACATCTCATTTTCAGCAACCTTAATTTTCACGGCAGTGAAAACGCCATATGCAGATATTCAACTTACTGAACCTCAGTCCATGATTACTTCCTCACAAAGCAGCAATAATTCTTTTGGAGATATTTTGCCCCATGAGCACAAACACTGACAGACAAGACTACAGCAGGGTTTCCTCTAGTTCCCTACCTTTCATCCTCATAGGCGATGAGGGAGGTCAGAGGTCCCGACCCATCAAGCTGTGCCTCTGCCACCACATCTGCAATGGAGGCAACACCAATTGCTGTAGTAACTCCTCATCCTTGGCAGCCTTCACAGACCTGTGCAATGGAGGCAACACCGATGCATGCAGTAACTCCTCATCCTTGGCAGCCTTCACAGACCTGTGCAATGGAGGCAACACCGATGCATGCAGTAACTCCTCATCCTTGGCAGCCTTCACAGACCTGTGCAATGGAGGCAACACCGATGCATGCAGTAACTCCTCATCCTCGGCAGCCTTCACAGGTGCAATGGAGGCAACACCGATGCATGCAGTAACTCCTCATCCTCGGCAGCCTTCACAGGTGCAATGGAGGCAACACCGATTGCTGTAGTAACTCCTCATCCTCGGCAGCCTTCACAGGTGCAATGGAGGCAACACCGATTGCTGTAGTAACTCCTCATCCTCGGCAGCCTTCACAGGTGCAATGGAGGCAACACCGATTGCTGTAGTAACTCCTCATCCTCGGCAGCCTTCACAGGTGCAATGGAGGCAACACCGATTGCTGTAGTAACTCCTCACCCTTGGCAGCCTTCACAGGTGCAATGGAGGCAACACCGATTGCTGTAGTAACTCCTCATCCTCGGCAGCCTTCACAGGTGCAATGGAGGCAACACCGATTGCTGTAGTAACTCCTCATCCTCGGCAGCCTTCACAGGTGCAATGGAGGCAACACCGATTGCTGTAGTAACTCCTCATCCTTGGCAGCCTTCACAGGTGCAATGGAGGCAACACCGATTGCTGTAGTAACTCCTCATCCTTGGCAGCCTTCACAGGTGCAATGGAGGCAACACCGCTTGCTGTAGTAACTCCTCATCCTCGGCAGCCTTCACAGGTGCAATGGAGGCAACACCGATTGCTGTAGTAACTCCTCATCCTCGGCAGCCTTCACAGGTGCAATGGAGGCAACACCGATTGCTGTAGTAACTCCTCACCCTTGGCAGCCTTCACAGGTGTAACATACAGCCACAGCCACTCAATGTTCCCCTCAGCTGCTGAAGTCCCTGGCTATGATTATGTATAACTCACAACTTTGTTAAAGTTTTTTAAGCTTTCCTTGAGCAACAAACTAAATTTTTTTCTGTTGGTTTGTGAGAGTTAAAAAAAAGAAAACAAAGTGAACAAATATGAAACCTTTCCAGCCTATTTCTATTTGGCAAGTTTAAGGTAACAATATAAGATAAGAATTAATGTCATGCATACCAAAAAATGTACATTAACTTGTTCAACTTTCATCCACACATGTGCAAAAATGTTTAACCAACACACACACACACACACACACACACACACACACACACACACACACTTTCTCTCTCTCTCTCTCTCTCTCTCTCTCTCTCTCTCTCTCTCTCTCTCTCTCTCTCTCTCTCTCTCTCTCTCTCTCTCTCACTCCCTCTCACACACACACACACTCACACACACACAAACCCATACACACACACACATTTACACACACATGCAGACACAAAGACCACACATACACACACACAACATACACACAACACACACACAGTCTAGAGAGACAGCACTGTACAACGTCATTCAAAAAGGGAGGGAACTCACTCCTGGAGTCCTGATCCCACAATATGACGGAGCAGTCACGGGCGGCGGTGGCCACCAGGTGGCGTCCCTGCATGGTTAGGAAGATGCAGGCCTCCACCGCCTCGCGGTGCCCCCGGTACTCCTGCAGCAGTCTCCGGTCACGCAAGTCCCACAGCTGTCGGCAGTAGTAAGAGTGAGTGAGTCTGTGCATGTGTCTTGGTGTGGGTGTGGGTTTCTGTGTGTGCCTCAGTGTGTGTGCATATATCTCAGTGTGTGTGTGTGTATGTGTGTGTGCATGTTTGTGTGTGCCTCAGTGTGTGTGTGTGTGTGTGTTTGTGTGTGCCTCAGTGTGTGCGTGTGTGTATGTGTGCGTGTTTGTGTGTGCCTCAAAGTGTGTGTGTGTGTGTGTGTATATGTGTGTATGTGTGTATGTTTGTGTGTGCTTCAGAGTGTGTGCATGCGTGTGTGCATGTTTGTGTGTGCCTCAGAGTGTGTGTGTGTGCATGTTTGTGTGTGCCTCAGAGTGTGTGTGTGTGTGTGTGCATGTGTGTGTGTGCATGTTTGTGTGTGCCTCAGTGTGTGTGTGTGTGTGTGTGTGTGTGTGTGTGTGTGTGTGTGTGTGTGTGCGTGTGCATGTTTGAGTGTGTCTCAGTGTGTGTGTCAGTGTATGTATTGTGTGTGTGTGTGTGTGTGCCTCAGTGTGTGTCTGGGCGAGGTTTGTATGTGTGTGTGTCAGGTGTGTGTCAATGTGTGTGTGTGGCAGTGTATGTATTGTGTGTGTGTGTGCCTCAGTGTGTGAATGCATGCATGTCAGTGTGTATGTATGTGTGCATGTTTGTGTGTGCCTCAGTGTGTGTGCATGTGTCTGTGTGCGTTTGTGTGTGCCTCAGTGTGTGTGCGTGTGTGTTTGAGTGTGCCTCAGAGTGTGTGTGTGTGTGTGTGTGTATGTGTGAATGTTTATGTGTGGTGTGTGTGTGTGCATCTGGTGTGTGTGCCTCCGTGTGTGTACATGTATCTCAGTGTGTGTGCATGTGTGTTAGCGCTTGCACATGTTCAGGTGGGCAGGAGGGGTTGCAGGCGGGCAGGTGGGCATGGGTGTGTGTTGGTGCAAGATTTGTGCATGTGAGCATGTTTTTTTTAATAAGTAAGTGACTGTGCATTCAATTGCTGTATATTGACGACTATTATATTTTCTGGAGATACTTTTTCCCTACTTACTCAGTTTAATATTTAATCCTCCCCACTCCAAACTAAAATACACACATGACAATTTCTCCCATCAAGCCTTACCGTGGCCTCACAGCCGTTGCCGCCAAAGCCGTTGCTACAGGTGATGCAATAGGCGCCATCTGCAGACACATCACAGCTCATCTGAATGTACTGCTTCTTGGTGAAGCTATGCGCAATGCTCATGGTGCGCGTGTCATACAGCCTGTAGAGAGAGAGAGACCAGAAAATCCAGAGTCAACCACAAATATCAAGACCAACCTTTTTTCGAACACAGATGACTGACATATGACTTCATTCTGTCATGATAACCAGAAACCCATTACTGGTAAGTTACCTTGCAAATGATCACTGTCAGAGAGAATCTAGGAGCACAATATTTGACTACAACAGCCAGATGAAATGCCTGCTTAGGCCATAAGAAAATACAGTTGTGGTTCAGTAACCCCACTGACCCTTTTTTCTGGCAACCCTACATTTTTTCAATCATGCAAAAATAAGGAGAGAAAAAAGCAAAAAAAAAGATTGACGGTAAACAATACACTTTGTGCTGTCCCATCTTCACTGCCTTTTGAGCAGTCAGGGAATCCAATATCTCAGTTCTTAACAAGTGTTTTCAATGAAAAAAGTTTGGCTTTTGTTCAATCTGACCTCTTCTCAAAAGGAAACAAAAAAGTTCAGGCAGACCTGTTGGCCCTACTTTTTTCAGCCTATATTATTATTAATTTAATTAATAGTTTTAAATGATGTTTCTTTGCTCATCTGGAGTGATATATAGCTACATTACAGATGTTTCTAACAGTTCTTATTGTACAATATGACACAACTAGCAGAGGTGCCCAGTCTTTGACCTGCGTGCTTTGACCTGCGTGCTTTGACCTGCGTGCTTTGACCTGCGTGCTTTGACCTGTGTGCTTTGACCTGTGTGCTTTGACCTGTGTGCTTCGACATGCATGCTTCGACCTGCTTGCTTTGACCTGCATGCTTTGACATGCGTGCTTTGACCTGCATGCTTTGACATGCGTGCTTTGACCTGCATGCTTCGACAGGCAGTTGAGCCTGCAGGGCAGTGGCCTGGGCTATTTTAAACTCCCATATCACTGCTTCAAGAGTGATGGGACATGCAAAGTCTGTCTGCATCAAATTTCCAATAGGCGTTTTGCATCCAGCTAAATAGTCCACCATCTTTACATTTCTCCAAACTGCATTTTCCTCAATTAATCAAGATAGCATGCAACCATCCCTGAAATACCCCAATTCCAAATCAGTGCTTGGATTTCTTGTAGCTTTTCCCTTTCTAGAGCCTTGTGCAAACCCAAAGAGTGACTTTCTTCTTGTATACGTGTATAACAGAGAAAAACAATCACAGGTGGTAACCTGACGAGTTGAGCTCTCTATGGTCTCTCCACTTCATGCAAAGCTTGCTAGCAGCCAGCTCCCATCCTCCCTTGCTTCAACACATGTGTGACCTCTCACCACATAATGAGAGACTCAGCACCTTGAGCAGAGTTTTCAGTTGCTTGTGTGATCTAATAGTGATAGTAGAGATGTTCAGCTTTTCAACAGTGCAAACATTATTCAAATTAGATGAAACATGGGTGAGCTTGACTAAACAGTGTAATAGTCAAGAATGTTGTTTCGAGGAAAAGCACCATAAAAAATGGTATACTATTCTATATCTTTTGATAGATGTTTGTTGAAATTGTGTAATTAAACATGAATAAACGCTGATTTCAGTGTGTGTTGAAATTGTGTAATTAAACATGAATAAACGCTGATTTCAGTGTGTGTTGAAATTGTGTAATTAAACATGAATAAACGCTGATTTCAGTACAAGCAACTGAGTACAGCGTAAAGAAATAGAGAACTTAAATTCATTTGATAAAATCTCAAAATCAAAGGGGTTGACCTCTACCTATGTTCTGCGGAGATATCAAGCCGCGATGCCAAGAGTTTCATTTTGTTGTGAGGGGTCGCAACTGCTGGAGACTCCATCCCTTCTTCCCACAGAGAATTCAGCTTTTCATTCCCTCCAGTCTGCCACAGCACCAAGCACTACGACGCCAAATCCAAGGACTCCATCCAAGCAGAATGCCTTGGAACAGAGACTGCAGGACTCACCGAACCTCCTTGTCTTCCCCCGTCTGCACCAGGAGATGGGAGTTGGGGACAAACTTGACGTCGGTCACCAGGTTCTGGGGAATGGAGTGACTCAACAGACAGGAGGCTGTCTCCACGTCCCACAGGCGCACTGAGTTGTCCCGTGACCCTGTAGCCAGCTGCGTGTTGTCTGAGGGAGAGAGAAAGGGAACAAATGGATTCATTGATGATGGCCACTACCTGAAGTCTTGAGATGTGTGTAGGCAAAAGAAAAGTATGCCCCCTGCTGTGTGGAGAAAACAGGGTTTCATGGACGTTCAGTGTTTGAACTTTTCAAATGCCTGGAACCAAGTTGCATCACAGAAAAAAAAACAGGACAGATAGAAACGAGGAGAATGTTAGGGATGCATTGGCACCAGAACAGTTCACCCAGAGTAATCCTCCTTGCAGACACATCCGCATCTCAAGTAGGAATAGAAGTACACCATGCTACTCTGTGGCATTCTACACTGCTCAAAGAATTCTGCAGATAACAAATGGAGGAAAAACCCATGAACTCCTAAGAATAAAAGAGATAATCTGGTGGGATTCCTGGTCACATACTCATTTCCCTTTCAGACCAAGCAAACAAGCCAATTCACATTCTGCAGCAGCTGCACAAGCAATGGTCATATAGCTGCAATGCTAAATCACATAGGGCCTGCTCCATTAGTT